>VZUI01057507.1:0-113844 GCA_013401135.1 Cettia cetti | reverse complement strand
CCCCCCCCCCCCCCCCCCCCAAAAAAAAAAAAAAAGACAAGGCTTGACCCAAGAGCTGCTGAAGGATTAAATTTTTTTTCCCAAATTGGACGAGTTATTTCAGTGCCTAAGCACTGACTGTTGGAACGTGTCTCTTGGTATTTCCCTTGGCTTCCTATGGCTAGACACAAAAGCAAAAGCCTAACCAAGCAGAGCTGTGGGATGATTGGGCAACTTTATCAACTCGTCTTGAAATTTCTGGATACAACCTAATGAATGCACCAATGCAGAGCATTGAAAACCTTCTGGTCTGCTTAAAAAAACCTATGAAAATAATTTTCTTCTGTTGTTACTTGGTATTTTTTCCAAGACTTTATATCCTCATTTTAGTTGGGGTCAGTAAGTTCGATAAATCCGGACAACTAGGCAAAACTTGGAAGATGAGGCAATGTTGTGTCAATTAATAGGCTGGACATTTCAAAACTAGGTTTTGATCCACTAGGTTTACATTCTAACTTCCTGCCTACCAGCAGTCCTGGTTAGCTGGAGATGTCCCCCTTTGCTGGAAATTAGCAAAAGTGATGCCCACTTACAAGAAGGGTTGGAAGGAGGATCTTGGGAATTGAGGCCTGTCAGCCTGACCTTGGTGCCAGGGAAGATTATAGAGCAGATCATCTTGGGTGTCATTGTGTGGAAGGGACAACCAGGGAAACAGGGGCAGCCAGCATGGGTTAAGAAAAGGAAAATCCTGATTCTTTTTCCTATTTATTATTTTATTTATTTTTTTTTTCTTTTCTGTAAACCCCCCTGATTGCTGTGAAAGCTTACACAAAGCAGATCTGTTCAACTTTCCTCATTTGCTGCCTCTTGCCTGAAAGACTCAATTTGTTGTCTATCTGAAAGTGCCTAAAAGACCTGGTGGTGGCTTTCCTTAGTTTTCATAGAATCATAGGATCATTAAGGTTGGAAAAGGCCTCTAAGGCCATTGAATTAAGCTAGCTCAACCTTGTTCACCACTGAGTCATATCCCAAGTGACACTAGGTTTTTGAACAGTTCCATGGTTGGTGATTCCACCTCTTCCAAGGGTAATCTGTTCTGAGACCTGACCACACTTTCAGTGAAGATATTTTTCCTAATATCTGATCTAAACCTGTCCTGGAGATCATTGCTGTACTGGTTTTTGTCACCTGGGAGGAACAAGTGTACCACAAGGCTTGAAAAATTAGCTCAATTGTCAGTATACTCTGCCATAATAGTTACAGTTGCAAATTGTCCTTTTTCTTTTTTTCCTAGTAATAATATGTTTGGATAAGCAAAAGGTGTGAGAAATGGTTATAGTGGAAGCAAAGCACATGTTTTCTCGTAATTCAAGCCAGCTCTGTGATGATGACAATTGGTTTTGTGGTCAATTGACAACAAGAGAGCTTGGATCTGCTTAGAGGGAAAATTAATCTTTCAAAAGAGAGCAAGAATAAATGAAAGTGGCATTTCAGAATTAATCTTTAAAGGACTCGTAATAGATCAGTATAATTAAAATTAGGATAACCAGTAAATAAAATTATTGCAATTCCCTAGACTTCCTCAGTACTGCGAAACACAAATTTCTTTTAAAAATAGACACTACTTACTCTGACTTCCTTTACCTCACCTATTTAGACTGATAATTTAGTTTCAAAATAAGACAAGATATACTTAACACTAGATCATTAATTTAATACTTATTAGATCTCAGCAACTAGCAAATACCTACAGAAAACATGATATACTCAGTGCCCAGCAAATAAAGGGCAGTTGTGGTGCTGCCAATGCAGTTACTTAAATCTCTCTACCCAGGGAAGAGTCTTCCAGTCCTTCATTAAGATTCTGAGCCATGTCTGTAGCCTGAGGAGAACAAAGACATGAGATGAATGAAGGGGCAATGAAAGGAAAGTAGGGAAGCATAGACAGTTCCTTATTTTGGTGGAGAAAAGGAGGATAAATGACATGGCCAGGAGCCACAGAAGAACAGGTGAAAGTTGTATTCTGTCCTTTCTGTGCCACTGCCACTGTGAGCTGCTTGCTGTTCAGCACTTCTCTTTGCTGTCATTTGCTAATGACACTGCTCTGCAGCCTGGCTGGGCTAGGCTGTCACACTGGAAAATTACCTCGTGTAAAGTGAGTCTTTGACCAATGAGTCCTACATCTGCACCGGTTGTGGGGTTATCACAATTTTTGTATCTTCCTCCCAAAACTTGTATCATCCTCTCATGACCCCTTTTTGGGTACATGCCATGCTGTCCAGAAAATCCTGTTCCCCCTCTTGACGAAGAAGGTGTGCATGCCCTCTCTTCAACCAGAATCCAGACACTGCATCTTGTTGCACATGATTGTCAGGTTTTTGGTAACATAAAATTCCTGTCCTCTTTTGAATGTATCTATACAAAGGAAGACCTACAACTTGGTAACAAGGCCCCGAGTTGAGAGAGGACAGACAGATGCCACCATACTGATTTCACTCCTACTAACAAATGAGACACCAGGGGGGCTGCTTAGGCGTGGAAGAAAACAGGTGTTCAATCTTCCTTGTCAAGGAGGAGAATGGCTAAGTGAGGTTTAGGAAACTGGAAATTTAAGAAGTTGAAACAAAGGGGGACATGACTCAGGATGTGGAAAACAGATGCCATGTGTCCTGGGATCCAGATCTGGCGGGATTACATGCACCTATTTCATAAAGAGAGCGCATGGAAAAGACTTGAAATTCCCAAAATTATCTTATTGGATAAGAAATAAGGAAAATTTAGACGTGCAATGTGAGATAAACAAACCAGTCAAAAGTTCCTTACAGAAACACAGTTCAAGGCCAGCACAGCAGCTTCCTGAGCAGAGCAAATTCCACCAAGTCCACTCAGGAAAATCTGAGGCAAATAGACAAACATATTAGTTTCAATCACATAAATTTCTTTGAGACTATGAAATATTTTCACAAGCTTATCTCTAAGCCACAGGTTCTTGTCATTCAAGCAGCTATTACTGGAGTAAATAATTGTACAAGTACAGAGGACAATCCTGAGGGTCATTTTTTGAATGGAGAACCTACCTTGACCTGCAGGAGACTAAATCTATATCTGTTAAAATGTGTGATTTAGTGATTGATCTTGAATGACTGATCCAGATTCCCATATTTTTGGCGTGACTTCTTTGGCTTGTTTCATGGGGATGGCTCTCCAGGAAACCTGGACACTGAGCCAGAAGGATTGCATTTCATGATCAACACAGCAACAGAGACCAGGAACACAATCCCAAAACCTAACACAAGCATGAGGAGTACAAAATGTCAGATAATAGGTTCTGGGGTATCCTCCAAGTATGAGAGATGGAAAGCAAGAAACTCAGGAAACACTGCGATTGAATTTGGCTGTTTTTTCAAGAGGGTTATGATCTGATGATTCCATTCAGATGGGTTCTGAAAGACTTGAGAGACTGGTCCACTCTGTGCTGCACGGACTGTGAGAATCCTCCCTCCTTGATGCTGCCTGTGAGTCTTCCCTGATATATGGAAAAAGACTGGTAGCTCTCTGGCATGTGACTCTTGAAAGGATTTAAACAAATAAATAACTTCCTGTAGATAAATCAGTGTTTTTCAATGTGTGGGAGCTTGGATTTTCTTTTCCTGGTCAAGTCTTTAACAAAGGCAACATGAAACAGCAGGAAAGCTGGCTTCCCTCCAAGAGTAGGGCTATATCAAGTTCAATATATTTGCAAATTTGTTGCTATCCTTGAATGACAGCAGTTTTTCATATCTATTACTTTCCTTTAAATAAAAAACCTTTGCTTTGCATCCTCCTTAATTCTGAAAATAAAGGTCTGAATAATATATTATGTCAATTATTTATTAATACGAAAATTAATTTTAATAAGTAGATGAAAAGACCACTCGGTTTCCTTTTTAATGCTTTGCCAGTGGCAAGGATTTTTAAAAATATTTTTGTTTATAGAAAGACTTAACATTGAATATAACTGCTTCAAATTTACTGTTCATAGATTCTGAAATCATTACAATTTTATTGGCAATCATGTAACATGCAGAACACACCTGTGCTGAAGGGTTGACAAATCATGGATAAAATGACTGAAATAGCTACTCATTGTAATTCCAGGGATGCATGGGATTGCTCCACCATCCTTGAAGAATCCATTTTGTGAATCTATGTGACTACTGGGAGAACAGAAAGTGCCAAACCTGCTCTGCCCCTCTGCCTGGCAGTGCTTGGTAGCAGGGGATTCAGAGTATAGTTCCCAAAAGCCAAAATCACAGTAGGAAATTGTGTGATATCAGGTAGTTAATTGATGGCCTCTGAGACTTACACTGTTCAGGACTTGGAAAAATCATACTGTAAAGCCACAAGGTGATTATCCACATCCACATGCCTGCACTATTTTATAGGAATCACAAAAAAAAAAAAAAAAGTATTTTTAATATATTACTTGCCTCTAAATTGCACTTTTCATACCTAGTTCCTCATTTAAATTGTCTTTTTGACAGCAATGGTGAGACAAATGAGGAGCAATGATGTTGCCTTTGGTGTATTTAATGGAACCTGTGGCATTGAAGTACATTCAGATGATTAAAATCTCATATAAATACCATGGAAGTATCTCAAGACTGTCATTCTCTGCTTGAAAGTCTAAAATACGTGCTCATTTCCATTTGGTTACTCAGTCTGCTTGGTCTCTTCAGGGTTCAGCAGTGTGATTGAATTGTTCCTTGCAGCCTGTAACCATGGCTTGGAGTGCCACTGGCAAAATGCTTTTGTGGCAAAGGCTGAAAGAAACTTACCCAAGCTCAAACTCTTCCTGGTAAAGCATTGGAAGGTGTCAGAATCCATCTTCTTAAAATTAATGGAAACATCTGGTGATCCTGTTTGGCTGCTTCCTTTTGGTTTCCTGCATGGGAGTTGTGCCCTTTCAGGAATCTGGTCCCTGCTGTGCAGAAAGGCAGGTATAAAGAATTGCAAGTCTGTGCTTTAATGTGAGCCAGACCATACAGCTGGACAAGATAAGTGTTTGGGCTGGCAGCAATCAGCTCCCCTTAAAACATTTTCTACTCTTGTAGTGAAGATACAAAAACACTGATGAGTTTCTGAAGAGTTTGGTGGTTTGTACAGCTGCAACATCTCTTACTGGGTTTGATTGTTGATTAGGCTGATTTTTTTTCTCCAAATACTCCCATATAATTTCACTCATTTCCTTTTCTCCTTTTCCTTGACTAGTCATCTTAACAAATTCCTCGAATAATGTAACAAAAAATTTTATCTGGTCTGTTTCAGAGAGGATGTTTTCCTCTGCTGTAGTACTTACTACTGTTCTTGGATGCTGTAATGTTTGAACTTGTTCTTCTTGCAACAATAGAATAGTGGTTCATCCCACAAGAATGTAAAGAGCAAAACCTTTTCATAATCTTTAGACTCCTACATAGATAGATGTCTCAAAATTGAGGGTGATGGATGACGGGGTCCTGCTGGATTCTTGATGCTTCTCAACAACACTACTTTAAATGTCACAATCTCATTGCCATCTCTCATTTCTAAAAATCAGAACCAAATCTGATAAGCTTGTGATCTCCTATCTCTTTTAGCTTTCTTCTTCTTTCTGCTTTAGCTGCTTGTCCATCACGGATTTAGCTTTAAAGACTCTGCCTGTATGTGTTCTCCTCCCCCAAAACACTCCTAAATTAGGTGAGAGATATTTTGTGCATTGAACCTCAGTTTATTGCTTTCACTCAAAAGTTGTATTTCTCACACTTCTGATTCTGACATGTTTCTCCCTGTGTACCTTCCACAAGGACTGAAAAAAAAAGGAAATTCAGCCACTTTTCTAGACGTTTATACATGCACTGAGGCAGAACCTCTCTTGAATGGAACAGCAGCTTAGATGTCGTGAATGTCTGGCACTGATATCCTGTGGAATCTGGATATGTTTGTATCCTGAATTTCCCTTCCTAGGATTAGGACTAGGGGTTAATGGTAGGGGCTAGGGCCAAAATTAGTTAGTGTTAGGATAAATATTAGGATTAGGGATCAGGTTTAAAGTTAGAGTTGAGTTAGTGTTAGGGTTGGGAGTCAGGGGTTAGGGATTATGTTTAAGGTTAGGGTCAGGTTAAAGTTCAGGATCAGTGTTAGGGTCAGAATCTGGGTTAGGGTCTGGGTCTGGCTTTGGGTTATGGTTCGGGTCAGGGTTGCTGTTGAGTTAGGATTTAGAGTTGGGAATTTGGCTTTCTTTCATTTAGCAGGGAAAATTGTCATTTGCTTTAAATTCAGGTTGCTAAATAATGGTCTTTATGCCTTCATAATTCATTTTTGGGGTCAACAGGCTGTAGGCAGTAAAAGTGTTTTTCTGCTGGGTAGGAAGGGCTGTGGAATTGATGTGTAATAACATATCCTGTGACAAAATCACTGGTACCATAAGCAAGTTTGTTTATAAATCCTTGTCCAGCTCAGATCAAGGTATGTTTGGGCATGAAAGCTTAATAAAAGATGCCAGTCAAGCATGTTTAGACAATATGGTGGTCATAGTTTGCTAGCCAGTGCTCATTTGGACTTATTCATACAAGATACTAAGAAAGTGACTGGAAAAAAAATCAACTTTTATGAATGTACTTCTTGAAAAAAAGAAGGGAGACCCTGTTCTGTTTGGCATGTCTGCTGCCTTTGCTCATTCTTGCCCCCTGGATTTTATCACCTCATTTATGCTGGTGTTGCAGAAGGTAGTGGTGTATATATATGTGATCAAAATATCACTGAGGGATTATCTAAATGCTTTAAAACAGGTGGCAAATTACCTGCACTTCATTTGGTATTGATTGCAAAAACATTAATCATGTTGAATTCTTTTGCTATTATGCATTTGGATGTAAGGGATTCTTCCATCTTAAGCACTGGATAATTCTAAGGGTAAATAATCTAAATACCATCCTGATTGGGTCTCAGAGCTCTATACTCAAAACACAAGTATACAGCAAAGGAGGAAGAATGAGCTGTAATTTATTGGTGTTTAGCAGAACAGCCATTATTGTTTTTGCTGTCAGACTAAGCTGTTCATCCGCTCTGCTGATACACAGGCTGAACACTGTTTTCCTTTCCTGGAGTCTGTTTTTGTTGTAATGGGATGCACTTTCATGTAGATGACAGGGAGAGGTGTTAAGATGTTATACATGACCGTGCAGCATGCTCGTATTTCCTCCTGTTAGCCAAGAACAACTAATTGGCAAAGCTGTTTTGGCAGAAGTTTCTTACTCAGAAGTAATTTCAAGCAATAGGAACTTAGTAACACAGCCCACTTATATCTCAGGGCCCTTCTAGTGAACAGAGAACATCCTTTTATGCTCAGAATAATCATCCCTTTCCTGAAAAGCATGGGATTCTGAGGATGGTACACAAGTTGCAGTGTATATGCTATGTGCATGCTTGCCCACTGGGGAGCAAATCCCTGAATGGTTCATTCCCAAACCTCATGCTGTGTTTATCTCCAAGTGGAATGAGGTTTGGCCCTGCTGAAACATGAACATGCAAATGATAGCAGTCTCCAGTTCTCAGTGGAAAAGTGCATGAGAGGATAGGCCTGTGCAGCAGTTTTCCCAGTGTCCTGTTGCTTGGTCTCTGCAAGAGTTGAAAATGCTATTTTCTAACCATCAAGAAACAGAAGAAGTACTGTTTTTAAGAGCAAAAATTCCTCACAGCTGTAGAAATACAAACTTAAACCTGTTCTTTGACTGGTTAGCATACATCAGGTACACACTGGGCCTGTGTGGACTGACAGGATATCAGATCTATGTTCTTTCCATCCTGTCACTCCTCTGTTACTGCTGCTTTTGTCTGCAACACGTCATAACAACACAGATCATCATCAGGCAACAGCAGGTATAAGCCACAGCTCGACATTCTTGAAAAGCTGATGTGGGATATCCCAAGGGAAGATATTTATGTCAGCAGTTGAGGCACTTCCAGCAGCAAACCACTATTAGAAGTGCGTGGGCCAAGTGTAGCTTTAGCTTTATTGCTTCATCCATAATCCCAAGGAGAAAGTGCACTAGGCTCTCTCTTATGTGATTTCCAATTTGTGACTCTGTTGTTCTTCTCAAGGTTTGAATAAAGCAGTTCTCAAACTTATCACCAACACCATTAAGCACATTTAATTTACAAATGTTGTCCAGACAACCTGTTTATTAGCAGTCAGACTCCAGTAAACTCAGCAACTAAGTAATTTAATGCTTAACTTCAACAACAGCAACTTAAACTCTCGGTTTATATGGGTGATACAGTTCAAGCAGGATGCAGGTCAATTAATTGGGACATGCCAACGGCTGTGAATGCTCTGACATAGCTAACTTAGATAATTTTGGCAGTTGCACTGCTTTAGGCGTGTCCAGGCAATTATTATATCTTCTTTTGGCTCATATACTTGCCAGTGTGAAGTGTCATTTAAACTAGCAAAGCCGACTTGGGTTATTGAGTTTTGTACATAAACTTTTTGACTCTTGACCCAAATTTGCTATGAATTTGCTACTGAGGCATATATGTGCACAGTACAAGCATTGGGAAAAGGTGCCATGAATCACATAGCTGTTTCCTGCATTTTAGCCTTTTCTTAGCCACTTAGCAGCTGGATAAGAAAGATAAACTTGGTATTTTTTTTGGCTGCAATTGAAAAAAATATCCTGGATAAGCTGAAAAAGCACCAAATTTTCCTATTCTTCTGCTGTGTCTGAAGATGTTTGCCCTCTTCATTAGCTCATCGAGGTTTCTAGTGGTTTGCTTGCTGTTTCCCAGATTCTCAGTGAGCAAGTGAAGCAAAGCACAAGTGTGCCGAGTCTGTGTGTTGTGAGGATGTTTCTCATTTTCTTTTGAGAGCATGTGTCCATGGATTTGGTTTGGATTTTTTTGGGCAGTAATGGGAACCAGCAGGCATAAAAGTAGCTGCCTACAGAGCTGCTTGCTCTCTGTCACCTCACATGCTTCAGGTATTGTCACCTCACCTCCTGGCACTGGAGTACAAGGGAGAGGCCTGACCTCTTCATCAAGCTCTTGTAGATTTGCCTTTCCAAATAACTAAAGAGAGATATTACCTCAAAGTCTCTCACTTAGGAAATTGAGATTATAAGGCATGTTTGAACTCTGCATTCACAGATATATTGATCCTGTGGGATGTTCAGGGTGAACCTCCTGACACATGGTACTGAAAACAAACTGCAGGGAAGATGCAAGACCTTATACTGGGTTTCTTAGTTCACTGGAGGAAAATAAGTGGCACAAAGAACTATTTGGGGAAGTAAATTTAATTTACTGCAAATCAATAACAGAGCAGTAGAATAAAAAGCAATAAAACCAAAACTAAACATGCATTTCCACCACTCCATTTTTTTGCCAAGCTCATCTTCACTCCTGACCCAGCAGGCAGCACAGCAGGATGAGGAATGGGTGTTGTGCTCTTCTCACAACACTTTGTCTCTGTTGTTGCTTTCTCTCCATACTCTTCCTCTGCTTCAGAGTGAGGGCACTCACACAGGAGACAGTCCTTCATGGCTGAAGACCATTGAGGGACCCTGAAGGTGCTCAAGTCCACGGGACCTCCTGAGATACATCTGTGAGTCCTGAGAGAACTGGTCAAGGAGGTGGCTAAGCCACTATCCATCATATTTGAGAAGACATGTAAGTCTGATGAAGGACCCATTGGCTGGAAAAGGGGAAATATCCTATTAGTGCTGTGGAGACATTGTGGAGTGCACTCTTATTTTATAGATGCCATTGGATTTAAGTCAGGCAGAGATGTAATGAATATTTTAAATATAAGAAAACTTACCAGAAAATTCAGCCAAGAGATGCAGGGCCAAAAGAACCAGATTGAGATTATTCAGTTCTCATAGCAATATGTTTATTTTTGGAGATAAGTAAGCTGTTACTTAAGTTTTGGTTAGAAACATTCACTTTATTTGATAAACAAGTCATCATTCATAGCCAAAAAAGCAAAAGATACTTCTCTATGAAAACTAGAGTTTCCATAGAAAATTAAGATGCTTTATGAAAAAAAAAAATCTTCTTGGTAAGACACCTATTTTGAATGAATTTTTACTTGAAAAAAATGATAGGATAAAGTGCCTCATTGCCTTCAAGTTTGAATGCAAAAGGTGAAAACCCTGAACATTAGGAAAGCCAAAAATAAGTGAAGGATGCAGAGAATGATGAAAGAAAGTGAATGGTGGTAGGAAGGGCGTGTCAGGTTGAGAAAGAAAGAAATTTCTTTTCTTCTGTATTTCACCTCATTCTGACATATATTTCACTTTTAGAGTAGAAGATCTGAGCCATATCTTCCTCATGATTGTATGGTATGAATCAAAAGTTCAGCTCAGTTCAGAAGAGAACAAATCAAACCTTGCAATGGGAATGTTTTTCCTGTTTAAGTCTGCTGTTGGTTACCTGCATTTATGGAAGGAATTCCAAACACCTAAGTTGATTGCACATTGTGACTGAAAGCAAATTGCAAACAGCCTAAGCAATCCGTGTAGAGAGTACATGGTAAAAAAAAAGTCTTTGAACATAGATAATGGAAGTAAACTTGTTCTCATGAGCAATAATCCTGCTGATCAATCTCCACTAGACATACAAGCTTCATTTGGGGATCATATTTATGTACAGATTGGTTGGTTGGTTTGTTTGGTTGTTTTGTCACAAAAGGTTCATATGTTCCTTACAGCTTTATAGGTAGTGTAGGGCAACAGATTTTTTTTCAGCCCACAATGCTTCCATAGGTGAAGAGAGAGTTTGTAATTTTTCTGGTTGGCTGTGTCTTTTTATTTCATGTCGATGTTAGGTTGTTCAGGTTTCAAAAGCAAATTATATTTGCGGTGTTTTTTCCATGAGAGTTGCCACATGCTAATGAATCTTGCCTAAGGACTCATAATTAGTCAGAACTTGGTCTAACCATGACACTTCAAGGTGTGCAGTTTCCAAGAGTCCAGAAAAAGATTATATGGCCTGTACCATACATATGTGTGTGTATACATATTTTTTTTATTGTTATTATTATTTTGTTTAATAGATATCTAGTAACCTCCATTGAATGAACTCGTGGTTAGAGAGGCTTGCTGAAATGGAAACTCATATACAAAACAGCTGGTTCCTGGTGGAGCAACCTGCTCATGCTGGATACTTGTCTTGAATGAGTAGTGAGAACAGTCCAAGAAGCACAATGAACTCTACACTTCACCATTAGTTTTACAGAGCTGTAAAAGTTTGCTGAGATCTCTGCATTTTACGTGATTGCCAGTGTAGTGCGCAAGCTAAACATACACTGCTGGTCTATTTGATATATTTAGTGCAAAGATGTGATCAGAACAGTGGACCTTGGACCCAGATCTGAACAGGGCTTTTAAAGGAATTGAGAAATAAAGAATTGTAATTGACATATATCATTTGGGTTATTTTTCCTACGTTGCTAACGAGATAAAAGACAGTCAGACTGCAGAATGGCAACAGACATCTTTGAACTCAATATATTGGAGGTAAAACTCCTTCTTTTCCCCAAAAGATGACATTTCTATTATCTAGGCCACTAAAAGATGTGACAGTTCTTTTGGAGACCTTCTTCCTAGACAGAAATTCCATGCAGTATTTAAAACTAAAAGTACAGATGTATCTGTTTGTAACAAATACTCTTTTTTCTCTCAATCTGTAATGTTTTGTTTATTATTAAGAAATAGTTTTATTCAGCCATTTTCACACAAGAAACACCAATAAGTAGATGAAGTCTTTGAGAACTCTGTATCATTGAAAATTAGATCGGGTTTTTATATGTTTTCCAGGTTATGAGAAACAACCACATTCGAGCTGGGGAGCCAACCTTTGACACATTTAATGCTTCAGATTTTAAAGGGCTTCACGTTGGTTTATTGTAGAAGAGGAAATTCCATCAAAGTGGGATTTGGTGTATTTTTTATTGATGAGTCAGCAAAAGAAACTCCAGCCAAGAACTACAATGTGAAAATGGAAAGGTACGTGATTAATGAAGTTTCCTGACTTTGATGAAGCAGGGGGAACTATCTCACAACAGAGGCACCATCTCACCCACCACCTCCGACACCACAGCAATATTGCTGTACTCCTTGAGCTTCCCAGGAGCTGGGGGTTGATTTCAAAGCACATCACATCAACACCTAATACCTGAAATTCAGAAGGCCAGAAGACCAGAGTGCTGGGACTGGATTAAGCCACTTTCCTCTTCTGTTACTGCTTTCTGGAGATGTCCCAAGCTCTCTCTATATCAATGACTGTGGCCTTCCAATGGCTCATGTACTGAAACATCTCTAAGACTGATACTTTCTTCGAGTGAGAGGGCAAGCAGCTATAAAATACCTTCACAGTTTCATAAAAAATCTTCATCTGGCTTTCTTCAGTTGCCTCATCTTGCCCTTAATTTACTGTTGAGGGTGAAGGACATAGCAGTGTCATCTTATTTATTTATTTATTCATTCTGGCTAGCAGGCTGTGGTTATCTGGAATACATTTCCCCCTATGACAGCCACTTTTAATTTATTTGTGTGAGTGATCTCTCCTTTCTGACACTTTTGCTGTTTGAAAAATATGATGTTGTGTGATTGAGGAGGCAATGTAATTAGCCATGGTACAGCCAGGATCACCAGATTTTTTTTAACTTTACACAAATACAACTCTTCCATTTTTGGACCTATGCATCTCTCTACTCAAGGGCTAAGCCTAATATTTTGCCTTGTTTTGTTTATTTGTTTGTTTTACAAATCTCAGGATTGCTGGATTGCTGAATACTGGAGTGTCACAAAAATATTTTTTCTATCTATTTCTGTAGTTCAACAGCCTACTTTGTGTTACAGGACAGGAAGAAACCCCTGATTTTTAATCATTCTATTTCAGAAAGTTTGACCAATAAAGTTCGAAAGAAAAGACAAGTTATTCTATTCAGTGTTTTACACTGGATGAGTAAAATAGGCAGAACTCCTGTGCTACCAGCACAGGTTTCTATGGATAGAAATAAGGGTGTAATCACCCCATAACCTCCTGACTGGATGTCTCACTCTTCAGGCTACAACACTGTTCTTGTCCTGACAGAAAGGTACCTGCAGCTACTGCTCAGAAATTTGCCTCTGCCATAGGGATGGACGAGGGCACTTTGTGATGAACATGTTATAAAAGCAAGAAACTTATTAGGACAAAAACAGTTTAGGGTCTGATTAATCTAGGTAAAGATTGAAGTAAGGGGAGGATGTTGAGAGGGACTAATCCATTTCAGTGAATATGCAAGACAATATTGCTGAAGACAGCTTTATATTTAAAGAAATAGAGATTCAGAACATCTTTTGTGACTTATTTGGCAGAGAAATTTATTGCTGCCCATTAAAAAATTACATTTCACACAAAATGGAAAATCTGATTAGTGCATCTCAGAGCGGCTAGCTTCTAAAATTATAAAATTAATGAATAGATGAAATATTTAATTCCATGCATAAATATCTGTTAATAGAAATTAATTACTGCATGCAATAAAATTCATTTATTGCACATAGAGTACCAAATGTTAAATATGAGATGAAATAAAAATGTGAGCATTTTCATTGCTTATGTGTAAGTGATTTGGTTATTGGTTGCAGATTTTTGTTACTGTATAAACAACATAGATCAAACTTAGTGATAAGATAAATTCTCCCTATATTTTCAGTGTCTCTGAAAAGGTAATAAAAGATGTGTTTGTTCATGGAGAGGATCACCTGTAGGTGCAAATGATCTCAGATATCATTTGTAGTGCAAGAAGTTAATGAAATAAAACATATGCTTGAGAGTTTACAGAACTGTAACCTGTCCATCCATCATAATGAATTTTCAGGCTATTGTAATATGAGAATAAGCACAACATCTGCAGCTGTTGCATCTGTCCCAGATAAATAGCACTCTCATATGTTGATTTTTGATGCACTGATCCTCTGATCTGGCAAATACATATTTGATATGCCATGACTTAAGTTGAGCTTATCTTCCAGCCAACTCCTGTCACTTGCCCCGGATTTACTGAATTCATTATTGTGTATCACCTCATCTCCCAGTCTTCCTCTACTGTGTGATAACTTCCTCTGTGTCCATGCTGGCAGGCCATTCACTCCCCTAACCTTGTCAAGCAGCAGCTTCTGCTGACTGTTGTTTTCTCCTCCTGGTTTGAGCTTCTGGTGCACCTGCTTGACAGCAGAGCATGGCAAAATGGAACAGTCTTAGACTCAGAATAAACATTACTTAACAACAATCCAATCATCACTGTGTTATCAGTATTCTTCTCATAGAAAGGATATGGCACTGTACCAGTTACTAGGGAAAATACTAAGAAAACCAACTCCATTCTGGCTGAAAAGGTATCTGGGTGAAAGTTCCCACCTTGCAGCCTAAGGCTTCAGCAAATCCAGCTAGTTTTGGAAATCAATTAAAGAATGAAGCATATTAAATCACACAGTATTATAATTCTGTGCAACTCATTCTATTTAAAACATACTTATTTAAGCTGAACAACTGATATCTCACAACAGTAGATGGAAATATGCAAGAATAAGGTAGTGTTCTTTTAAATAGTTTAAACCAGGTAGTGCTAGTTAATGTGTCCTGTGAAATATTGAGAGGCATTGGTAGGAAAGGCATGTCCAGCTGTATTTAATTAGCCATGTTATTTGGAATTCATCTGTGCTAGTGTCATTCTTTTATTGTGTTTAACAAAACTGCTGGAGGTGAAACCAGATACAGTGGTCTAACAAAAACAGAATTGCTGCCTGAAGTTACTTGGCATGCAAGGAAGTAGCTCATTTTTGGGAGAAACAGTGATTACAAAATGTCTGACTGCTCAGGGAAAATGAACTTACTGGAAGGGGCTCCATCCACTTCTGAAGTAGACAACAGAGAAAGGCTGTGAATGCTGGTAGTCATTAATAATGCAAATGATAAGAAAGGGTGATTGGGATGGGCAGCAAAAATTGGTAATAGCTACTTTTAAGCTTGAGTAAAAACTACTTAAATTGTAGAGAATATTTTTCCAATGCTCTGCTGCCCAAAGCCTTGGAGGTCCCCTTAATAATGAAATCCAGAAAAAGAAACAGTTTCTAGGTGTCTTTTACTTAAGAAATCTAAAAAAACCACTGCTGCCCATTTGGATGGTATTTGAGTAATTTTCCACATTCATCATTAGCCTCTGCAATCTAGAATAGATAAATTATTTGTCTTATTGGCTGGTGGCAATCATATCCTGAAACTTACTTATTTTAAGTCTCTGTGAAATGTCATAACATACTTCCAGTCACTGTCTTCAGAGGACAGCTTTGACTGTACTTACAAGCTGGCCTTTGAACTGTTGCACGAAGTCCTTGTTTGAGTGAGACACACCAAGTATCACAAGATGACAATAACCTCTGTTCAAATGATGCTGTATATTTAAAAGCTAGCAGCAAAAACACCCTGAGAAGCACCAGAAAGTTATTTGCAAGTTTGAAGCATAGAGCAAATGGGACCAAATCTTCATTTTTTTGGCGGTTTGGTTGCATTCTGTGATAATGCCACTTTCAAAGGCAACTTGAACAAGTTATTTAAGCAAACTTTTTAACATGATCTCAATATAAAACCTCAGCCATGAGTTTTTTTCCTGAGAATGATTAATTATTGTCCTGATATATAAATTAAAAGTGTTACGTCCTACAAACAAGCAGTCATGGCAGGGAGTTGTTCTGTGTCCATGGTCTGCTTTGTTGAGGGTAAGAAACTCAATATCCTTGGATAGCAGATTTTCCCACAGGAAGTAGTTTGTAGTGATTTTCATACATGCTTAAAGCAATCAATGCTTGAGATGGGTGGTCATAATGAAAGTCCTACAAATATTGCTTTCCAAACTTCTTGCCTCCTCAGAGCACCACTGAGCTTCAAACCATAGTCAAGATTTGAGGCTAGTTTTCAAGGAGAAGTTTTTCCTCTGTCTCTGACTATAATTTATGAATTGCTAGTCTGAATCCTTAATGCAGTGAAGGGACAATATGTATTGATTATTGCCTCTTGGTAGGTCTGGGGAGATTCAAATATTTATCTTGGGGTAGTAACAAATCTGGGTGCCAGGTAACAAGAAAATCTGGTGGGAGGCGCTCTTGTGGGACTGAAGACAGGGACAGCTGAAACATTTTACTTGAGGGTGATTTGGGTCTGAGTAACCCACAGATACTGTGGTGTTCATTGAGGCTGGCAGCAAATGTTACATGCATTTAAAGTTACTCCATTGTTTTTCTGGGAATGGCCAGGTACTGTGAGGCAGAGGATGTTAAACTGGCTTCTTTGAAGCATTTAAACAATGTATGCTTTAATTGCAGTAAATGCCCATTCTAGATACCCTGCAGAATTGTAATCCAATTCTTTCAAGAGGTGACTCTTTACAGACAGTGGTGATACAAGACCTGTTTTCCCATACTGATGAAATGGAAATGAACTTGTTAATCCTCCACAGAAGAATCACGGTTTCCTGAAAGAAACGTTATCAAAAATTTCAATTAGATGTTACATTACTGCAAATGCTGGAAAGGCATATTGAGGCAATCAAGAAATTTATGCTGTGCTTTTGGAAAAAAACCCCCCACGTTATAATGCAAACTTCTTATTAGTCTATGTAAATTTATTGTGAGCAGTGATTTTGCACCATATTATTTCAGGTTCCAAAGTAAATATTACACTGAAACTTAAGGGGTTTATTATAAAGAATGTGGGGAAGAGGATTTGATTAAACCTGGAGTGAAGTGAGATAGGTGATGGCTTTCCTACCTGGAGTGAGTGTCTGCAGGAGGGAACCAGCAACTGCCAAAACACTGTGAAAGATCTCTCCCTGGAGTGCCAGAAACTCAGGGATTAGCATGGTTACCCACTTGCCTTGGGTAGGAAACTTGATTTCAAACCAGGGTTTGACAGGTTTGTCAGGTATAAAAAGACCTGGGGTGGAAGAATCTAGCTTTCAAACTTCAGTTTTTCCTTTCCCTCCTTCCACTTCTTTTGTTTGTTTGTTTTATTTTTTCAAGGGTGAAACACCAAGAAGCCTTATCTTTTGTTTTCCTCCTTTTGAATTCATTCATAGTTCTGTCCTGTTTAAGTGAACTAATAGCTTCAGGGAGGAGAGTTAATTTAAACTACTTTTACTAAAGAACTCACATCAGCAACTGGGCTATAAACCTGCTTGTTAAAACATGATGTTGAGTGAATCAAGAAGCCACTGACAGGGTCAATGAGTGAGGATATGGCCATGCTGATCTTGCCGATGTTATAATGCAACCATGACCACTGCAGAGAGGATAATTGATGTCTGGCCTTAAAATCCGAGGGACTTTAATAACAAAGTTGATCTTAGAGGATTAAGTAATTGAGAAAAGAATGATAGAGCTTCTGCTATTAAGTCCTTTGATAGATCTGTCTGTTTAACTGCTTTAGGAAGCATGCAGACACACAAAACTAGAAATCCATGTGGTTTCAGGTTGTTCAATTCACTGGATAATGGTTTGGGACTTAGAATTTGAATCCCAGAGGCACTGAGAGGACTCAAAATGCTGGTAAATTCAGCAAGGATCCCCATAAGTGGCACTGGGATGATACAAGCATTTGAAAAGAGGGTTTTTAATAAGAGATACCATTGCTGACATGTAAAAATAACTGCAAAAGACACAGAAGAAGAAACAAGGTTCTGACTACTCATATTTACCATGGAAATGCAAACCCACATATCTTCTGGAGATGGATTTCATCCTTTTCTTTGCCCTCAGGTTTCTCTATTTTCATCTGGGATGACTTTCAGAGCAGGACAGCTAAAAGGACTGTCCGAGCTGTACTGGAAATTTATTCTTGCACAGTAGTTTGTATTACAGGGATAAAGCTATGCATACCATTATGGTTTCATGTCAGCTAAAAGTCCTCTGATCTAATGCCATTCTTTTCTCTGAATCTGGAAATTATGATCTTTGTCATGTCTTGTTAGAGAGCATGAAATTGTATTTGCAGATACTTATGCACAGTATAATAGCACTCTGTTAGTAAAATGTAATGCAATACAGATCCCCTCTCACACCCTCCCTTTGCCATGAAATGGACTCAGCAAAGATTCAAGAGCAAAAAGAGTCTCAGGCCATTTCACTTTCAGTTGTCTGTTTCTTAAACTTGGAAAACTACAGCCATGTATGATTTTATTGATTCCCTGTAGATACCATCTATGAGAGGCATTTCCTATATTCATGCCTAATCAAATCCAACATGTAAAATAAAGCTCAGTGAGGGATGATTAAAACAACCTCTTGCAACCAGCTGCCCTGCAGTGTCCTGCACATCCCAAATGTGAGAATGTCAACTACCACAAAAGAGAAGGAAGTACCGTGTAAATGGCACAAAGCTGAGTCAGGGGAGGTTTAGGTTGGCTATCAGGAAAAAGGTTTTCCAACGAAAGAGGTAAGTATGGTCACACAAGCATTGTGTGACCATACTTTTTGTGTCTACAGTGAGAATGAAGAGAAATCAAAATTTTAATTCACTTCCATTGTTTGGACCTGTTTAAAATTATTTGCTAGCTCTTCTTTTTTTACAATCGCATATCATAGCACAAGTGCAGTGGCATTCACTTGCTTCCACTTCCCTGTTTTAGGACTTCCTTCACTGCAGGCTTTGGAGGCATGCTGGCAACTCAGTCTATGTGTACTGACACAGTTGTATTGCAGACAAATGGTATCATGCATTTCTAGATGTACATAGTAGCCATAATGACCTCATGTCTGAGTTCATCCTAGAATTTGCATGTGAGATTCAACTAAAATTTAGAGATGGCTTTTGCTCTCTCTCCCTTCCCACTTCAAAGAGATGTGTGTCCACAAAGAATGAAAAATTCTTTGAAGTAGCTTTTTGAATTCTCAAGCACGTTATACTTCTGAAGAAGAAGAAAGGACATTGAAAAAGATCTCAGCAAAATAATACAATCACAGAATCATCAACCTTATCAGAAACTTGCAAATCTTACTCTGGTAGTTAAACATTTACTCCAAAATTAGCAAATAATGCTACAAGATTGAACACTTCAACATTCAGTCTGTGTCTGAATTGTTCAGCAATTCATTGTTCAATATTTAGGTCCCTTGCTTTGTATTTTATTGTTTTTCTTTTCTCCAAGAGGAAGATCTAAAGCATCCTTCTTTTTCAAAGGTAAAAATATTCACACAATACACAGAAGGAATAGAAACTGAAGTCCTTTTCTCCATTGTTAAATGTGTAGAATTAATAAAAGATGAAGTATTTGCTTGTCTGAGCCTTACATAATTACTGTCTATGTTGTTTCCCTTATGGCAGCTGCTTAGAGGATTAAAATTTGTTTTTATTAGAAATTGTGGCATTAGTTACCAATTATGTCAGGTGCCAGGGGTTTGGGTTGGAGTTCATGCTTTGGGTGGAGCTGCAATGAGATTTTAATTAATTTTTCATGTCTGGGTTTCTGTTTGATGGTCACATAGCAAAAGTGTCATATTAAGCACTGAAAGCAATATGGGCATCGGAGCTTCTCCCGAGCCTGGGTTGCTACATCCCCCCCCAATCTCTTGCAGACCAAGGCACTTTTTTTCTTACAGATGACACGTGATAATTTGCATAAGAAATAAGGATATTTGCTTTAGGACTGTGTCAACTCCACATTCCCAAAATAGCCTTGAAAAACAACCTGTATCTGTCTCATTTATGTTGGTGTAAATCAAGGACTGTGATATTGAAACAGCTGAAATCAGAATCTGCCCCTTGGCATGAGAAAAAATGTTACAGCTTTCTCATGAGTTTTGCAAGTTGTTACAGAAACTGTCCTTCAGGGCATAACCTGACCTTTTTCCTTGAGAAATGTTTATGCAGCATATGACTTATATACAAAATTATAGCTATGGTGAAATTGTGCACAGAGCTATTAATTTGGTTGAATGTCTAGTAGACAACAATAAATCTAGCTGACATTATGAGACCCTGATAATAGTCCCTGTTGATGGGTTGCAACAAAAAGGTTTACAGGCTTCTTCATTAGTAAAAAGTCACTTAACAAATAAAGCTAAGTAAACTTGATGGTTGATTCTGTTTGGCTTAGGTAGTTTGCTGTGCGCTGCCCACTATGTCTATTCATTAAAAAGGGAAAGAAAACAGGGTTCAAAGCCTATTTTATAAGCCAGTGCTTATTTCTGTGGGAGTATCCATATATCTGTGAGCAATACAACTTTCTCTGAAAGGGTTTGTTGACTCATTTCTTTCATCAGTGAGAACAGCAACTGTACACTTCATTTGCACAAGAAGTTTCACATTTTAAGAGTCTTTGCTGAAAACACCTCATTATACTTCTCTGTAGAATTGCTCTGGATGTTGATTGTGTCTGTTGTCTTGAGGAATGAAGCTATTTTCCAAGATGGGGATAAACTTGGTGACAGATTTGCTCAGGACCTACACTATATGGAGGAGTATTTGTGGAATAATTTCCACAGCTGGAACTTTTTATATTTGCTTCGGTTTTTCATTGCAGTTCTCTGTTTTGCTCAGCTAATGCTGTGAAGCAGCTGGGGCATTAGAGATGTTACAGGAATTAATTTTTTTGTTTTTTCCTTTTTATCTTTTCTCCAGCCCTCCCCCTTCACCCCACCTTTATATCAAAGTTTGTGCTATGATTTCAGTCCGTGCATATCCTGCAGAGAGGAAACTGCTGCTTTCATTGAGTAAAACTCTGTAGTACTTTGGTTTGTGAAAGCATCTGAATGCCATCACTTGATATCAGAACTTAACTCTCTCTGTTAGGCAGCTGTGAGGAAGTAAACCTTCCTGTGCCCAGGAGTGCAAAAAGAACTAGAATTGCCACAGCAAATGGCTGTGGAGTCTGCATCCCTGCATAGAGTCCTAAGCCATCTGGACACAGTGCTGAGCAAGTGGCTCTATATGGCCCTGCTTGAGCAGGGAGGTTGGACCAGAGGACCTTCAGAGGCCTGTTCCAACCTTAATCACTGAGATTTTGTGATAACCTACCTTTGGGTCAGAGTGGAGAAGGTTTGGGGACCACTGTTAGAACTACAGTTAGGAGAGACAGGAAGAAAATGTTGGACATATTTATAAAGATATATATTCATATACACAGGCTCAGCTAAATCTATAGACACTTCTTTTCTTCTTTTTTTACTCATAGCATCATAAAATCAACAATATCCCACATTGAGATAAATGAGTAAAGTAGTGTAGCAAGATATCTTAAGATGCTCTTGGGTTTAAATGTCTGAATGACTATTTTGCCAGTGATCTCAGTGATTTTAGATGACCAAGTGCAATTTTGGAAGACTTTCACCTGAAGAGCTTTGGATTTACTTTTGAAGGTGTAGGTTCTAGATGATTGAAGTGTTGTTTCATCAAATACATGGCCTTCTTTCAACTGAAAAGAAGTTTTTAACCTAGTAATTACTACAGAGACAGCTAAAAGCATTACAAAAAAAAAAAAAAAAAAAAAAAAAAAAAAAAAAAAAAAAAAAAAAAAAAAAAAGACCAAAAAACCAAAAAACCCCAGTATTATTTTCTGCTCTTTGTGGACTGCATGACAATAAGGGGCCATGCTCTCATTCCAGAATCTCTTTTGTTGTTGACATCACTGTATACACCACTGAATGTGGTGGAAAATGAATACTACAGGAGGCAAAATGGATGATGTCACTGCAAAATGCTTGATGGATTGAAGTTTTGTTACATTTGGTTTTATTCCTTCAGAAAGAAGATGGACAGGTGGTCACAAAAGAAGTTTGAGCTGCCATCTGAATTTGTGGGGAATAAAAGTTGGGCATCATTTGTGCCAGCTTTCTTAGTTTCCTGTCTAGAAGTACACATTAAAATATATTCACTGCTGTGGGAAAAAAAAACATACCTAGTTGGTCCTCTTTGCAGTTTTTCATGTTTGTGTGCAACTAAGACAACATAATCACAGTAAATCACAGATTATAGCTTTACTTTGATATTTTTGAGTCTTCTTTGGGAGCAGTCACAGGGTCAAATGCCAAGCCCAGCCTTGATTGACACAATATGCTGACTGGCAATGTCATAGAGTCTGATTGCATTTGTTGGATTTGCTCTGACGGAAGTGAAGATACCTGAGAGTAAAAATAAAAACATGGCTCTGCTGTAGCCTCCAGCCTTCTCAGTTCACTTCAGTGAGACACAGAATGTGAAGTTTTTAGTTGCACAAGGTCAGACCAGGTCCTCCCCGTTACTCTCTTAGTTTGCATGATAACATGGCAGAGCATGTTGCCACTACGCAAAGTGAGATGCCTGCCTTTTTCTGTCACAAGCCTTATAAGAGCTTTATGAAGGGAATTTTCTGTATCTATACATCCATCTTTTATTCTTTGGAAACATTGTCTCCTTCAGCAAAGCAACAGATTTTAGATGAAAACATCTGATAGGATTGTGGATGTATGGTAATACAGCTTATATACATGTGTATGAATGTATGAGTACATGTGAATTTGTGTACTGTCATTTAAAGTAGTTTAATGTTTCCTGGTCTGCTTTTTTCTCTGGTCTATCAGTGCTACAGACTACGGTGAGCTAAAGGTTGTAGAGTAATGCATATGTAAAGGTGACCAAGCTTCTCCTTTCTTCTTTTTACATCTTAGCACGAATTCCTTAGATAAACTCTGGAATTAAAGATACCTTGTCAATGGATTATTCTGTACTTGGTTGAGACAGCTCTGTTAACAAGTTAGGGGAAGTGCTATGAAAATAAGCCAAGGAAAAGAAAGCTTCACTGAAGTGGCTTGGCTGGTTAGGTTTTTAAAGAGATCTGGAGCTATTGGGAATTACTTAGGTACTGCTAGTAATGGGTGTAGGGGCACAGCATCTGTTCCATCCTCACAGTCCCAGCGTGAACACCCCCTCTGTGCCTTGTGCCTGCTGGGTTTTGTAATGCTCAAACCTGTCAAGGCGATCTGCTGCTTCTGCCCTTGGAGGAAGCTGAATATTTAACTCAACACTTCCACTGAAGCTGACTTCCAGCTCTGTGTCAGTGCAGGACACCTTTTCAATCAATCTGTTTTTCTCAGTGAGAAGCACTCCTTATTAAGTTTACAGGATGACAAGAAAAACAGATTTATTACCTAAGTTACTGTCAAAATTTCTGTGGAGTAAAAGAACTATGGCTAATGCTATGATGAGGTATCACTAATAGCATCACTAATTGTAACTGCTTCAAATTTATAAATAGCTAAAGAATATCATTAAGTATGTGAATCATGAAGAGCTAGCTTAATTTTGTCTTGTCTTGTTATCAGACAAAGGCAACTCTTTGACTAATACTTAAAACCCCTTATCCATGAAATCCATCAGGATTTCATTATTTAACTCAAATATTTCAGTACTGATGCAGTATAGATGCTCTGGTTCCCTCCTCTCCTTCCTCTGCTCTACAAATGTGAACCTTCTTTTTATACATTAATGTACAGATTAGCTTCTGTTTCACACAGACTCTCGGAAATCTTTCATGCCTCAACTCCCAGCAGTATCCTTTGCCTAATTTTGTTTCATTCACATGAGAGGCTGTGAATGTGGCCTGCAAACACCCTTCAAATGTGTGTCTTGATCTTAGTAGGATTTCAAAAAGAGGCATAGATGCAAATGTGATACCAAGGTTGTAATTTGCCTGACTACTGTTAGAGGTTACTTTAAAATTTGCCCATGGGCTTTGGGATTTATTCAGTGTATACCCTGCTTTGTACATAAGCTCCTCGGAGCCAGAAAGGAAGTAGATTGCATGATCTTTTACACTGCAAGTAGAAAAGGAAATTTTAGATCTTTTCTGTGTACAGCTGGAGGTATTTGGTGTTAAGCAGGGTCCAATAACGAGTTTGGTTTAAGGTTGTATGTTAAAAGCTGAATTTTTTAATGAATTTTGTTCCTTCTTTTTTCTCCTTCTTTTTTTAAATTCAAAAATCTTTATTATCTTTAAATACACTTTCCAATGGCTTCTAGTCCTTGAATATCTGCTCTGAGATTAGTATATGTCCTTATTATGATTATTCTTCATTAGAAAATCCAAAAAGTTATGTGAAGGACAGACTGCGGCTGGAGTTACACACTGAAGTTACTGTCCGTGCTGTTTCACAGTTACAATGTATTTCTTGAAATACAATTGTCTCAAACTTAATGTCACTGAGTCATTACCACCAAGACTGCAATTAAATCCAGTCACCATCCAAAATCTTGGTCAATACATTTTAGAATTATGAAGCAAAAGCTGTGCTGCTGTCTCAGGGCTGCATGCAGAGGCTGAGCAGTCCTTTTACATGGGACCCTTCTTTAAAACATCTTCTACCACCTAACCCTGAGCAAGTTAGTGTGAAGATTCATGGTGACTTAAACAGGAGGCATGAAAGGTCTCTCCTACAAATCAGCTTTACAACTCCCTGTTTATGAAATTTCAACCATGTATTGCCCTTGTGGTAAACAGATTCTGAAAAGAATCTGACGTTGGCAAATAAATTACATAAAGACAGTGTCTGATGGCATTTTCCAGTCTGTTCTTTAAGCCATGAAACACCACACTTCATGTAGTTTATCTGAAAACTTTAGAATGTTTTAAGTACCAGTATCTTCTCTACCTAAGTAATGACGCTTATGATTCTGAATATTCATTGGTGGTGACACCTTCTGTGATGTCACTGTCAGGAATTGAAGATGGGAAAAAAGAAGAAAACCAGACAAGTTTCCTATATAGACATTGTATTCCAGACACTGAGAGCTTTGAATAAAATGTGCCCTGTGGGTCAGGGAAGAGAGAAAGTCTTCACACAACCAAATTTTTTTTGTTTAATTGCATCAATGCCTGTATTTTGATTTTTTTCATAAAGCATGAAGAAAAGAAGCTCAAAGTTTCCAAAAGCTTGAGCTAAATGATCACTTAGTATCTTTTTTTCAAAGATGTAGTCTTTAAATGCAACCATTGTTTTAAAGAAATGAGGATGATTATGTAATGCAGAGATTCACTTCACAGTAAATTAATTGGTGAATATCTTTCATACACATTGTGCCTGCTTAGAAGTGCTGACAGATTTTTTTGCTTTACTTGCCACGATATAGTTGTAAATATGTAATATATATATTTAAATTTTGATTTTTTTTTAAGCGACTGTAAACAGTGTTTTTAAAATTATTCCTGTGGAAAAAAGAGAAAACATCTGGGGCAAGCCTGGTGTTTGGTATCAGTATGTAATCTGGATAAAGACTTTGTCTGTAACCTGAAAATTTTAGTCTGTTTCTTAACAAAGATTTTAGTTCTGCTACTTTAGTAGCAGAACTTCCTCTCTGCCTTCTCTTCCCCCAAGCCTGATGGTTTTTCATGCAAGCACAGCAAAACAGGCTCTGAGAAACTCCAAGCCCAACCAAAGCAATACACTTGAGCATGCCACACCCCCAGCCTCTCTGGGAAGGAAAGGATTTCGTGGCTTGGCAGTCATATGAACATCCAATCTTCCTGCCTATTTTGAGAGAATATCTGTGCTTCCCAGGCAGCTGTTTGGATTTTGCTACAGAAAATAAAAAATGGGAGAAGCATATTTTAAAAAGTCCCTAGTATCCTGTCAAAGGATTTACAAGAGTTTGAATCTTGAGGATCTGAAAGCATTGCATGCATACTAAAAAGAAATGTAACTAGCTAACTGTAAGCATTACTTTTTAGATATTGATATAGCAGAATAGGCAGGCATGAAACTTAAGCACATGAAGAGTTAGGTTTTTAAGAAGAAAATTCTGAAAATTAATTTGCACACTATAAGTCTTTAATTTTTCAATTTAAAAATATGATTGCATTCACACTACTTGTAATCTGATCCAGAATATAGAATTTAAGCCTCAAAGACTGCTATATCTTCAAAGAGCCTTAGAACCCAAAATTTCCACATCCTACCTCTAAGATCCAAGCTATTGTTATTCTCAAAATTACCAAATCTGAAACAACTGTATCCTTTCTTCTTTCTTATATGTATTCTCATTGATGGCACAGAAGAATTGAAAGACCTCGAAAGAAATTGCACGTGTGGGTTGCTGCACTCCTTTTCCAGGCTGATTAATTTCATTCTTAACTTGTTCCTGCAGCTAAAGCCTTTGCTCATCTTGTCACCATCTCGTCCCCTTTTTGCGTTGCTGGTGCCCTTTCAGAAGAAGTTAGAACTCTGTGCAGAGCTGCAGATTCAGATGCTGCCCACATTTAATGCCATAATCTGCTCTTTCCCCTTTCCTAACAATTCTGAACTTCTTTTTTACTTACTGACTATTGCTGAACACTGAACTTAGTTTTTCATCCAGTTAACTGTTTTTACCTTATGACTCCTTCCTAAGTGGTAACAGTCAGCTCAGAAGCTGCTGTTATACACTTATATCAGGATTGTTTTTTCTTGTTTCACTTTACACTGAATGCTGTCTGCAGTTTCAGTGCCCTGACACTCAGAGTCATTCCCCCACTCATTCATTCCTCGATATATAATTAGATTTGCAGGTTGCTGACTGTACTTATCAGGAATGGATGTTGATTGCAGCGTGCATTCCTTAAATACAAGCTGTGTACCTCTAGATGGAGTCGGGAGCTTTCATCTGTGTCAGGCTTATAAGTGCAGCTGAGTTGTTTTGCTTCTCATAGTTTTGGATATGATGCTCCTTAGTAGCATATGGACACTGAGCAATCTGAGCAGATCTTTTCTTGCCTTTAATGTCTTCTACTCCTTTTTTGTGACCTTTCTTAAGCATTGAATTTGTGGAGAGAATTCGGGTTAAGTGTGGAAAGGGCAGGGTAAATGTTCCAACACATTACTCTGGACCTCAGATTTGAATTAGAGCTGCCCTTAGGGGTTTGCCACAAGGTCATCCATTTCCAGCTTATTTTTTGTTCTCATGTTTCTTTGCTTCTTGTAATCTCAAATTGCAAATTGCAGTAGATGGGCTGAAACTTCCACGGTGGGTGTGTCTGTGATGCATTTTTTGTCACACTGATAACTTTTCTTACCAAATTACTTTTTAAGGCCAACTTTCAAATTACATTTTTACTTTAAAAATATCTAACTGGGGGCCTGCCAGTAGTGGCATCCCCCACAACTCAAAGTGTTGTTTAACTTATTAATCAAATAGTTGGGTGAAGGGGCAGAGGCCTCCTCAGCAAGTTCACTGATGACACAAAGCTGGGAGGAGTGGCTGATACCCCAGAGAGCTGTGCAGCCCTTCAGCAGGATCTCAACAGGATGGAGAGATGGGCAGAGAGGAACTGTCTGAAATTCAGTAAAGTGCAGGGTCCTGCTCCTGGTAAAGAACAACACCAGGCACCAGCACAGGCTGGAACTGACCTACTGGAAAGCAACTCTGTGGAGAAGGACCTGGAGGTCCTGATGGACAACAAGCTATTGTCATTGTCTGCCTTCGGTTGGCCGAAAAATTACGAAAATTTTGCATGAATTTTCATAATTTGTTACATTTCCACAAGGAAAAACATTCCCGCTGCTGATTCAAGCAACAGTGTCTGGATGCAATTATGATAATTTCCTCTGGGATTACAGGCATCCTCAGAAGATGTGGACTTAAAACATTTATTTAAAGCCGTCAATAAAATAATTCCTTTCAGCGGAAAAAAATAGTTGACACTCATCTTTGTCTTCCCTATTTCTGTCAGTGTATTCCTTTCTCAATCCTGCTTCTTTACAAAAAAAAATTGTTTAGATAAACACACTTTCCTTTCATAACCAGACCTTTAGAAACACGAAGACATCCACAACTAAATTAAAGATTCATACTTTAGGAAAGAGACCTAATGAATACTAATTTAAGGAATGAATCTAAAAGTACTAATGAAGCTGCCTGTCTAAGGATCATTCTAATAGGAACACTTGTGGCTTCTGACCTGTGTGTGACAAGGCTAAGGTAGCCTCTTAGAATACTTACATTGTCAGAAATGTGTTTGCTGTTTTATACTGAACCAAAGGCAGAAGTCAGGTGCTGTACTTGAGCAAGACATCTGATCCAAGGTGGCTTGCAGAGAGGAAATGAAACCCAGGAAGACATTCTTCTTCAGAGAATTGCTTCTAACCAGCTTTTTGTGTCTTGGTTTTACTATTACAAATTGTTCACCCACCATGTTTTAGTATTATTCAGCTGCAATTCATTAAAAATATGTGTCTGTACATACATGTGTATAAAGGCAGAAGGCAAAGAGAAGGTCTAGTGAAACACTTGATTTTTTTTTTCTTTACTGCACTGCTTTCCAGCCCTTTCACCAGCTTTCCTGTCCTCTGGATGCAATCAGGGACCTTCAACCCTTCTTGAACTGTGGGGCCCAGAATTGCACTCAGGGTGAGGCTGTTTCAACACTGAATGTAGTGGGGCAATCACTCTTTTGATGGACTGCTTGTGCTGCGTTTGGTGCACCCCAGGATGGGGTTTGCCTTTTTGCCTGCTGGTGCACACACTGCTGGCTCTCTTTGAGCTGCTGCCAACCAATATTCCCAAATTCCTTTCTGCAAGGCTGCTCTCCAGCCACTCCTTTTCCCATTTACACTTCTGTCTGGCCTTGCTTTGCCCTGGATGCAGACCCTGGCACCTGGACATGCTCAGTTTCATCCCATTAATCATGCCAGGACAAGAAGGCTAGATTTTACTTTACTTTAGGTGGTCAGTAGATCTCATGAGTCCTCAGGTTTGGGGTTTTGGTGTTGTGGGGGATTTTTTGATTTTTATAATTTTCTTCCTAAACAGCACATTGTTTCAGGATCTTGTACTAGCCCAAATATTTTCACAGATGCCTCAGGCAAAAAGCTGGCAACTACCATACAGGCAGCACACAGTACTCACCAGTTTTATACCAGCCACTGCAAACAGCTTGAAATTGCTTATTCCAAGCCAGACACACTGCAGAGAGGCAGGAGAGAGGGGAAGCAGCCAGACATCTTTTGGCAACTGGGCCTCAGCGTTGGCCACACTGGAGACATGAGCAAGGCTGGTTTTTAGCATGTTCTTACTGCCTGTCTCCAGCCAAGGGCAGAGCTCTGCCAAGCCACTGAGAACAAGAGCAGCCAGGAGCTCATCCCATTTCCCATTTCCCTGTGGAGATGACAAAGGCAGGCTGCTAGGTTGGTGCTGTGATGTGGTGGCTCCTGTAGCACTGCAGATATCAGGATCAGAGATTCTGAATATCTCACTGGTGTCCTTCCGAAATCCAGGCCTGGTGTATAGTCTGGAAGTCTAAGAGCATGAATAGAAATTCTTCTGTGACATTCTAGGAAAGGGCAAAATGGGATTTTCTAATCCAAAAACATTCCCTGGAAAACCAGACAAAGTATGCATCAGTAAAAAATGAGCACAATAACTATTTATAGACTAATAAACAAAGGCTTCCTCTATCATGAGCATATTACAAAAAGAAATATAGTTTCCTTAATCAGTGTCTATAAAGAAAGTAAAAATTAAAAGGAAAAGTGTTATACACCAAATTTACTAAAGTCTTATCAATGATCTAGCAGAAAATATATGGCAGAATCTAGTGAAGTTAATGGAGTTTGAGAATGATGCAAAATTACTTTACAACCTTCTTATTTCCACAGATACCAGAAACCCAGAGGGCTGGCTGTTGGGTCTCTTTGCTAATATCTCCACAGATCCCTAGGCTTTGGTTACTGAGCTGCTCAGCTACTGAATCAACACTTTTGATGCCTTGTGTGTGAGAGAAATAGCAAGGGAACCATGGTTCTCCCCACACAAGACTTCATTCACACATCCTCACTTAGAGACAGTGAACTGAAAAAGATCAGTTCTCTCTATTTGCAGGAACAGAGTCCATGAAATTCATTAAGATCTGGTGTTGCTGTTGCTCCTGAAAGTGTTTTGGCATAAAGCAGCATTTGCACTCTAAAAGAGTAGTCTTGACTAGCCCAGTTGTTTTCAACTAGAATTGATTGAGGAGCTCTTGTCCTGTTGCATTGGATGTTTTGAGCCTTCAGCTGATCATGGTGTGAGGAGTGCTTAGCTCTGGGCAGTCTGAAAAGGCACCAGGATGCAAAGTCTGTCTCATTTCTGAGCTGTTAAACTTAAGTTCCTACAACCATTAGTCAGCTTGTATTTGGACTGTGTTATCAAAATTATTACTATAAAGAGAAAAGCATGTGGGAGGGTTTGTTTTTACTGTTTTGTGAGTGTGCATTGGGTTTTGTTTTCTTCAAACAAAAGTTAAAGTTTATAGTGCTCCTACGGATGGTCATTGTAGAAAGGCTTTTCTCTCCTTACTCAAGCCTGCACCTCTCTCCGTACATGTGATTTCTGAGATATATGATGGTCCTTCCACACATTTCCCTTCTTTGATTTTAGTATTAATTCTTCTAACCTTTAAGCATTTGTGTCAGCGCTTACATTGACAACAGCGAAAATTGTATTTTTTCCTACTGATACATGTATTTGGTCAGATTTTTCTTCCCACAATACACTTATTTTTTTTAAAAAAAAGGTTAATCAAAAGTGAAGTATTTTCTTAAATTGTTTCCTGAACTGAAAATTGAAAAAAATGTTTAGGTAGGTGACAACATTTTATTTTGATCTTTGTTGAACAAAACTTTCTAATCCTCTATTTTGAAATAAAGAGTTTCAGTAGTTTCTTGACTTCATATTTATAAAACAATATAAAGAAAACCCTAAAAAATGAAATTAAATCTATTGACTTTTCAACACTAAGTACATTACTGGGGAGACTTATCAGTTAACAGAATATTTACATGAAAAACATTTGTTCTGCTACTGAAGAAAAGGCATTTCAAAATTGGAAAACTTAACTGTAGACATGGACACCACATGGTTTTAACGGATAGACAATTAAACGTTGTAGCATCAGGAGATTTCACCAAGTGCTTTGTCATTCTAAAGCTAAAAGCTGATGGCTATTTAATAACAAATTTACCAGTACAGACCAATTCATTTTGTGTCTCACAATTAGCTTTCCATCTTCTATAAGCATGTCAGTTTTAGGAACTAGAAAGTTTTAAGCACTTTGCTTCTGTGAACACATTCTGTGCTCAACAGGTGGTTTCAGGGTGGCTGTCACAGAGCAATGAAATCAAAGTTACTTCAGCTGTTAAGGAAATAGGAAAAAAAATCCAACAAATTTTTACATACTTGGGTATTATTATTATTATTATTATTATTATTATTATTATTATTAATAATAATAATAATAATAATAATAATAATAATAATAATAATAATAATAATGTTCCTCTTTCTCTAACTTTTGTGAAACAGTTGTTCCTCCTGTCTCATAAAATCTATGAAGAGAAATGCACATGGGAAAGCTTCTCTTGGATCCATGAATAAGACACCACCTCTGCCAAAATCTGACACATAAGTTGACAGACTTGAAAAACTTACACAGCAGGGAGAATATCAGCTTGCTTCTCTAACTAGAAACAATACTTAGAAAACTAAGCTTCCTGTTTTTTAAAAGACATCACTGACAAAATTCACAAAATCTCAGCATATGCATAATCCTGTAACACAGATGACATGTAATATTCTCTGTCTTCATCTCAAATGGAAATACATATTTGTGTGTAATTTCCATTTGAGAGTTATGGATGGTGGCAAACCTGAAGACCAAAAAGTTATGTCACAACAAAAAACAAAAAAACCAACAAATACTAGTATCTTGGTATATTCAAAGTTGTCTTGTATTTTGAGCTGTAGTAAACAAGTATTGAGAAAAAGCAACATTTTTTACAGCATCTGAAACTGAGAATTCAGAAATCACTGTCTTCAAAATTGTTGTTCTGTTCAGAACTGGCATGAAAATTTGCTCATATTTCAAATAACAATATGAAGCTTAAAAACAGAGAAAGAAAAATTCTTTAAAAAATAATGAAAGGAGAAAGAAAGGCTCATGGTCTGCTGGGCTACAAAATGCAAGCAACAACTTCCTATAGTTAAGATATTGGTCTGTGTCATGCTTTCTGTAGCCATATCACTGGTCCTTCACAATATATTTACTACAATAGAATACACCTTTTATTTTTTTAATCAACTTGAAAACACCAGAAAATGAGCAAAAAATGATAGGAGTAGAAAGCTGTTTTACATTGTCATAGTAACAGAAATTTAACAGTAACCTTATTTGCCAGAAATTTGTGAAACATTGCTCTGGGCAAATTTACATTGAACAAATTTCTAATTTTTTGTATAATTATTAAATAATGCCATTCAAATATAATGAATAATTCAATTTTCATTTATATTCGCCAAGGACTTTACTTTTAATAATTCTCATCAGTCTGGACTGTTTGCTTTTGGGGGCAGACAAGTAGGAATTTATCTGAGATTTTTTTGAAGTGTTTTACCTTCTGGAATTCACTGAAAGGGAAAATAATGAGACTCTGCGTTATCATGGAAGTGAGTAGCAGAAGCTTAGACAATAGAGTACATAATTCATAACCACAGTCTATTATTTAGGATGAAATGTTCCTCTCTAAAGCAAAGATAACAACAAATGCATTTAGCCATGAAAAAGTCAGACAGCTTGCATAAAGAGCTCTCTTGGTCCTATTTTCCACTGTGAAAAAAAATCAGAATAAAATTCTGGTCCAAACAAATCAGTGACTGTTTTATTAAATAGGATTAAGATTTGGATTAGTGCTGTAACCTCAATTTCTGTCTGTAACATAGAAAGGCAGTTCTGACCAAGTCAGGCATATCTAGCTATTCCAGTCCTGCTGTTTACTGTCATGCTATCACTCCCCTATCAGATCAGCCTTTCCACCTTTAAAGGCCTCTTCCTGTAGTGAGAACGTTTCATTTCCTCCTGCTAGCTGAATTCTAATTTCCAGATAGCAATTTGTGTGGGACAGACAAAGATGTGAGATAGGATTCTGCCAAACAGAGGCGCATCAAGTGTTTTTGTGCACATTTTCTGGGTGCATTGCATGGATATAAGAAAACTCAAACACTTTCTTCCTCACAGATAAGAGTGCTGAGCTTTTCTGGGTAAAAGAAAAGGAAAAAGGGAAGTAAGTGAGCACAGGATTTAGCTAGTCCATGATCTGCCAGCTGAGGAGTTATGGATAAAACATGGCCACTTCCTTTCCATCAACTCATTAAACATAAGGTGAGATTGCAAAGGGCTGAATTTCTTGTCTTTAAAATGGAACTGCGTCAGGTGACCATGGGACAAGTGCAGAGTGTGGAAACCCCGCCTTATTCAAGAGAGGTTACAAGCTCAGAGGCACAGCTGCCCCGGGGGTGACTCCTGTGACAGAGGCACGGTTGGTGACATACAAAGGGGTGGAGTGCACTGGGCTATGGCAAATCCTGGACCAGAGGCAGAAGAATCAGGAATACCAAGGAATGGTATTGTACATAAGTGAATCAAAGAAAGGCTGTTGTCTTCACCTGCTTTCCTGGGTGTAACTTTATCCACAGATATTAAAAAAAATTTAAAGTTGTTTCTACATCTACATACTTACCCACTATGGTGGGAACAGCTGGACATCAAATATTTTTCAAAGAAATCTCTGGATCTACTTAGAGATTTTAAAAATATTTTTGTTTCTTATCTGCAACATTTATTAATTTTCCTTGTCTACATTTCTTTTATAGAAAATCAATGAGCCTCAGTATGTTACAAACATCGCAGCAGTTTCCCTTTAAGCTTGTAATATATTTCTTAATCATCCTTTCTATTAATAATCCTTGTACACATGCAGTTATTCAATATTTAAAACTAAAACTGTAAATGCAATATAGTACCTTACTTCAGTATACATCTTGTACAAAACCAAAGCTTTTAAAAAAATCATTTAGCTCTTTCAGGACTCATTTAGAAGTACCATTTATAGAAGACAATTATTTTAAGCTTTATTATGGCTTAAATATTATCTATCTTTACACTAAACTTTGGAAGAGCAAACTTATAAAATAAAAGTCTCTTTTGTTCCCTCTTCTCTACTCCAGCATTTATAAGTGGAGGAATGATATCCCCATTCTGGTAACAAAAAAACCCCCCCACACTTAAGACTGAAAACCTAAAACTTTATCAGCATTTTTGTTAGCCAAACACATCAACTCCATGTGTTTTAAGTGCATGATCTGAAAAAAGATGATTTCTTATCTTTCGGAACTAGAGGAGAAGAAAAGCTTATTAGCTCTTCCCTAATTTTCAAGAGATTGTTGTCTTCATATGACTGCTATCCAAGTTTTGCCCTAGAAACCAGGTGCTTACAAGTCTGTACACCAAAACTCCCTCCAAAGGACTTTTGCTTTTGATAGGGATAATTTTAGACTCTGACCTTTGAAGATGTTGAAACAAATCATCACCTAGTGTCTAGGAGGGGCACTTTAAGAGAAGAGCTCTGTATGCAGAAGGGTACACCTCCTTTTTCTCTTCATCCTAGCAAGTAACTACATGTCCCCATCCCTGACATTTAATTGCAGCTAAAGCAGGTGGAGAAGGGGTGTGTGTGGGGAGGCAGGAGGTGTTTCCATTGAAATAAATGCCTATGCTTCTTTTTTCTACACTTAGTACTTTGAAAAACAAGGAAGTCTAATTGCCTTTGAAAGTACTTAAAGTTATTTTTAAGCTAAATTTAAATATATTTGTTGAAATGTGTCACTCTGATGATCTGATTCCCTCTTTGGATTTCACACAGGTAGGGATTTTTTTTTCATGCTCTGTTACAGTTTTAAAGGGAAAGAAAGCAGTTTAAAGCATTTTGTTTCTTCTGCAATATTTGAAGAATATATTTTTTGTGGCAGGTAGATGTAATCTGTGTCCCAGCCCCAACTGAACCTAGCCTTCCAAAATCCAGAACTGGCTATAATTACACAAGATATTCTCACATGTGTGAATCACAGTACAAATGGGTTACATTAAAATATGCTGACATCCCAAAGATATAACATGTGTCACTGGCCTTGTGACATCTATGATAATTAGTAGCCAGAAACTCACTTATTTTGCTGTCTCAGTCCTCATCTGATAGTGTTGAATTGTTACTGCTTCAAGAGATGGAATTGACATATGGTGAAATATAAAGAGGGGGAAAAACTGTACCCATCTTATCACAGAATATTTCAGGATGGAAAGAACATCTGGTCCAACACCTCTGCTCTTGTAGGGCCAGTTGGCCAGGATTGTGTCCAGACAGCTTTTGAATATCATGGAGGGTGGAGATTTCAGAGCCTCTCTGGTCAACCTGTGCCAGTTCTTGGTCACTCTCACAGTAAAAGGTACTTCCTGGCACTCAGGAGAAAATCCTCTGTTTCATTTTGTGCCATTGCTTCTGGCCATCATTGAAAAAAAGTCCAACTGTCTTTATAGTCTCCTGTCATATATTTTCATATTGATAAAATCTCCAAAGCATTTCGTTCTCCAAGATGAGTTGTGCCAGGTCTCTCAGTCTTTCCTCATATGAGGGGTGCTTCAGTCCCTTCAGCACCTTTGCACAGCTTTGCTGGAATGTCTCCAGAATATCCCTGTCTCTGTTGTACTGGGAATCCCAGAACTGGCCACAGTACTTCTGGTGTGGCCTTAGGAGTGGGGAAAGTAAAAATCGTACTGTACAGGGGAAGGAAAATATAATTTCTGAGCTTTTTAATACCTAAATTGGATTAAAAGGAGGGACTCTCTTAATTTTTCAGGTTTCTATTTAAAACCAAGGAACTTTTTTTAAAATGTATTTGCCTTTTAACAATTGCAAGAGAGCTTTTGCTTTTTTCTCGGTGGAAAGAATTTTTCTCAGTGGAAAAAATCTTGTTGCTTAAAAAGAACTTTTTGAGAAGCTGAGGCACATCCTTTTTCCAAGACATTAACTTGAGGTGCCAACAACTTCTGCAAGCCAATCTCTACACTCATGCTAATCTGTCCTCTGCTTTTGATGTCAGGAGAACAAAACTGGCCTACGCCAAATTTTATTGCTGGCATCTGCATGACTGATGTCCAAATTCACTTGAAAAAAATAAAGAGTCAAAGAGCACAGCAGAGAGTGAGCTCTGCTGGCTTCATGTGTCTGTGCAGACAGCCTCAGATGCCAGAAGAGTGTAGATTGTGCTGACACACGGGAATGTGCTTCCAATGATTGTCTCAAATCCATTGGCATTTCAGAGCTACCTTTTCTGGCTTGACAGGCACGGTTGAAGGAAACAATTCTTTTGGTATTGATAACTTTTCCAAACCAAATTATCTAGCTGATGAATTTCTGCATGGTGACTAGATTTGACCTCATCTCTTTATCAGTAGCAGTGCTTTAAAATATACTCTTTGCATCATCTTCCCCTTCTCTCCTTCAGGTCATTTAGTAAATTTCCAGACATTTGATTCTGACCCCAAATCTGTACTTGTCAGTGGATCATGTAACATGAAAATATGCTCTGTTCCTCAAAGAATACAACCAAGTAGGGAATAAATTGAAATTCCTGCTTTCCAGCTTAACCTGACCCATGGCAGCAAACTGCAGAAGCAAGCATTTCTGAGAGGGTTACTTTTGTTTGGTTTGCAGCTAAAGCACAGAGAAAGTAAAGCATTTCCATAAGATACCATGTGCTTGTGAGTATCAGTGTGTTGGTGTATTTTCCCTTGTCCCCTCTTCCTGAGTTAATGTTATTTGTTGAAGATGCATATAAGATATTGCATATTCCATGAAAAATAAGATGAAAATATTTTCCAGCAGAGAAACCTTATTTCAGGGTAAGTTTCTCTAGGAGTTTTTATTGGGTTCCAGTGTTCACAGTGAAGTTAAGGCAGAACTAGCCTGACTTTACTAATCGTCACTTCACAGCAGACTGCAGTGCCTCAGTTTTCTAGCTGAACTAGCAGTTAAAAAAGAACATCTAAACGATGGTAGGGATAAACATTTCCAAGGGTAATTCCACATCCTTGCTATCAATTTATGCCTCCTCTAATGAACATCTAGAACAAAAAACACCCCCTCTTATATTCTCCACCTCTTGAGTTTCCAGCATCCACACATTCTACAAAATAAGGTGTTTGCAAATCATCTATTTGTCTTCACATTAACAAAAAACCCCCACCTTTTCTTTATAATTTCTTTCAGCATTTTTTGAGTTCAGGGTGCATTTAGACTAAGATTTAAAAGCTTTTTTTCTTTTTTCACAACACAATTAAAATTAAGTTTGATTTAAAAACCAAATAAAAAGAAATACCATTTGCAAGAAATCACCTGATACCCAGGTTCAGTACTTTAAGGTGGTGTGGCAGGGAGAAATAACCTTTTTGCCTGAAACACATCCAGATTTCCAAAACCTCTTAGGATGCATCACTAGGTCAGGAAAGGAAGAGATTCTCTCATTTGCATGAGACTATCCACAAACACAGAAATTTAAACGGCAAAGTATAGTTTGCTTCTTTGTTTGTTTTTTTAATTTGGCCACCAAACAGGAAAGAAAATGAAGAAGAAAAAAATCCACTGTTCACTGAGCTTGTCTCTGCATTTCTGAACTTCCAGCTTCCCTTCATGGCCCCAATGCATTTACCACAGCATCCTGTCTCCTGCATGGACTGTGGGTCAGCTGCAGAGTGTGAATGGTATATGTGTTTGTCTTTTTCCCCAAGGTCAAGAATAAAAGTAGTTTCAAATGCAGGTTTATGATGCTATTGTCCTTTGTGAAAAACAAAGCCATTTAATCTCCCTAATAGTGACTCTAATTAAGGATGCAAATATTCAATTAATTTGGAAAACGCAATGGGCTTCACAATTGAGTGAAATAATATGAATGAAGTAATTGGACTGGGACCACAATTTATCTTTATACTCCCTCTATTTCACAAAGGCATTACTTTGCTAAGAGTTATGTTTTATTCACACACTTGAGTACCAAAGCCCTGGGGATCTGGGATATTTAATTACATCACAGCAGCACACACAATAGTTACAACTCACAGGATACATTTTCTATATTCCCAAACCTGCTAGCACACAACCCCCTGCTTTGCTGTCCTGGGAAAGAGGTATACGGAAGGAAATGGCTTTGAGGAATGTGTATTTATGAAGTGCTTAGAATCTTGTATCTCAAAACAATCTCTTTGCCTGAGCAAGTCTGATAAATTATCATTAGTCTGAAAACTCTTTGTAGTAAAGAAATTGTACAATGTGTCATTGTATGTGATGGAGAGAAACAAACCAAGGAGGAACGTTTTAATGGTGAGAAAATGCACAGCACCATGCAACAGGCCCAGACCTATTGGCTAGGAGTGAGGAGATCTTAATTTGTGCTCTATTATGTTGTATGAGCTGTTGGATGAATCTCCCATACATCTTGCAAGTCTGCATTCCCTTGGTGATTGTTGGAGCAATTCCCTTTCCCTCCCTAGCTCATTGAGGCTAATGATAGGCTTTCTATTCATCATCTGGATATTGCTCAGGGCCACAGTGGAGACAACTCATTCCAGGTGTTACACAAAAAAACACCTGACAACCCGAACAGCTCCTTCAACTCACCTCTACTCTGGCCACTACCACAGAGAAAGACCTTGCAAAATATTCTCTCTCATGGGAAAGGATTTTTCTGTGGGACTAATATTTTAGGAGGGTTTTTCCCAAAAAATATACAAGCAACTTCAACTGGAATACCAGGATAAACTCTCAGGACACCCCATATCACTGCTTACTGATATGAGTTACATGGAATGTCTTGTCTCACAGCAGCTGCTCAGGTGAGCAGGTATCTTTTTCCAAACAAACGAAGGAAATACTTCTGGAGTTCTCAGTCAGAGATATGTTCTGTCTGTCTGGAGCATAAAGCAAAAAATCTGGTATAATGCCCAGGAACAGGCACATTCAAATGATTGGTAATTGCTAAATATCAAGTTCCAGGGCATCTATCATTACCTTAATGTCCTTTCACCTCCAGTGAACTGTAAAGTCTTTATAAATGATAATGCTGTGTGAACTCTGTCGAGTTTTCCTTTCCTTTTCCCTCATTTTCCCTTTAAAACAAGGCACAGATTCAGGATTCCAGACTCAGCATCAGAAATCAGGGGCTGGACATGAGTCATCAATGTGTGCTCACAGCCCAGAAACCAAACATGTCCTGGGCTGCATCCAAAGCAGCGTGGGCAGCAGGGCCAGGGAGGGGATTCTGCCCCTCTGCTCTGCTGAGACCCCACCTGCAGTGCTGCATCACCTCTGGGGTCTCAGCACAATAAGGACATGGACCTGTTGGACTGAACCCAGAGGAGGCCACCAGGATGATCAGAGGGATGGAATAGTTCTCCTGTGAGGAAAGGCTGTGAGAATTGTGGTTGTTCAGCCTGGAAAAGAGACCTGATCTGATTGCAGCCTTCCACTACCAGAAGGGAGCTGACAAGAAAGATGGATTTTGTGTGCAGATATTTACTTTGTTAGTTTTTCTCAAAACTGTCTTAAGTCCAGAATTAAATTCAACTTTGAAAAACCTGTCATAGGATTAGGGTTTTTCTCCGTAACCATGTCAGAGTAGCACTCTCTTATTTTATGTCTTAAAGCTGACCTAGGCATTGAAACACTTATGCTGTATTTCCTCACATTTTTTACATGTTTCTCATAACTTTCTTTGTCCCCTGAAAATCCCTAGCTGAATTGTAGCCAGATGCTTGGCACTCTAGAAGAAAAGCTGCAACATCAAGAAAATGTATGCTTAAAAAAAGCCGAGGCAAAATCAATTTCAATAATAAAACATATTTCATTTTCAAGTTCCTGAGATATTATTAAAAGAAGGAGCAGAACAAATAGGCAAGGAAACATGAAAGATATGTTGACAGAGTTCTAGCAAGCATTCAGCAGGAAATTTGAAGTTAAACTGATGCTCACATCATGCCTTTTGTAATGGCTTCCATTAAAGATTCCCTGGGCAGGATTTCACTTCTTCCTGAAAGCTAAAGATTACTGTAATCTTAGTTTAATATGTGCTCTCTCTGGTTGTTATGTCTATTTAGAATGCAAAAAATCTTTCGTATTTAATGCTCTTTTTATGTAGCGTTTCATCAAACTATTGAATAAATAACACAAAAAATGGTTCTTAAATAAAATTAGGCTTGCAATACCAGGCTGTTGCAAGGGCAAAAATATCAGAACTTAATTTATCCCCACTATGTACTGGAGGATAATGGCAATGCCCAGGTTCATCTGAGTGCTTTCCCTCAGAAAGTCTCTCCAGCTCCTGCAGAGTCAGAATCATCTCAAGAAGTTGCAGGACTGATGAAATTTTTTTTATTTTGGATCGACTGGAATTGCACTTCAGGTAACACTTCACTCTTCTTTTACCAGATAGGCAGCCTAAGACAACTGGCCAGCTACCTTGTCCAGCTGAGGCAATTCCTTGACATAAGGCTACAAGAATACTCTCCATATCTGATGCAGTTGAACAGAGCTGGAAAGTACACTTCTCTGACAAAAATTTTCAGAAGTTCTGTTTTCTGTCTTTGCTTTGGCACTGAGTTTGTAGAATAAATTTCAGCTTTCTGTTGGAGGCTCTGGTTAATCATACCTCACTATCTTCTAAGCTGTAAGAGAAAGGAAGGTCAGTGGGCACAAGGTTTTATTTCGAATATTCCCAACTGGGTTGGAAAGGCAACTGTAGTTATTAAATAATTTCTGTCTCTGAACATGTCTTTTCTCCCCTGTAATTTCTTGTTTATTTTTAGTATCAATAATTCTATAGCAACAAGCAGTCTGCACTCCATATACAAATCAGGAATACTTTAAAATGCAAACACCAGCATTTTAACAAGCTAAACAAGGGACAGCATGCTAATTCTGCATAGGATTTTCAAGTGAGCTATCCTCAAAGGACAGTGTAATCATTAAAAAAAAGAGGTTTGAAAATTGAAATTAATATTGCGCTTTGACATGTCAGAGAAAATTCTATCATGGCTTTATATATTTTTCCTAGTTCAAATAATCTTGCTCACTTTCCTATGAGTTTAACAACTTGGCTTTAAATTGTTATTTGTTGTTGTGGCCATTAGGTACTTTGATAATCTCTTGCATTTTGCTATTATGCTTTGGAGGAGATGGGAGCTCCAGAAAAAGTATAAGGGTCAAAAAGCTCGAAGGAGAGAAAAAGAGACAAGAATAGCAACACTGGGAAATGCTTAAATATAGTCTCTGATGCCAAGAACGCCACCTTTTGTAACTGAAAGATTTCATTGTGGATTTTATAGTAGTGGATTTTGTAGTAGATAGTGGATTTTGCAAATTCATTTATCATAAATACCAGACATATTTGGGTGGGACAATGAAAAACACCTGGAGGAATTAGACACCTAAATCCCCCATTTAAAAAAAAAAAAAAAAAAAAAAAGAAAAAAAAAAGGTTTTTTTTAAACCATGTCTCTCAAGCTTAAAAATAGATGCTTCTATTTGGCTTTCCTCCTGCTAGGTCCTGCAAAATATTGTGTACAGGACATCATAACTAGATCATACAAAGAAAAAAAAAAAGATCATTTATATCTTCTGGAAAGGCTTAAAGGGGACAGTTCTCCATCCCCAGTTTGCAGTGAACTGCAATCACCAAAATGCAGCTAATCCAGTGGAATTTCTTCCTTTTGTGTTCCAGAATTTCTGGATTTTTCAGCAGCCCCGTCAGTCTAGAAAGCCCCAAGCAGTTCAGCCTCCATATATATAATGGTAACAGAGTACAAATGTTTCACTTGGAAACCAAGGTATTGTTAGTTATTTTAATAGATGTTGTCTGAGAAATAAATTTAAAAGCTTTATTTTTTTCAAAATTACTGTGACTGAGAAATTAGTTTATGCAGAGGTAATTAATTTTTGGAAAGACACCCTCAAAAATTTATTTGCCTGACTGTCTGGTCAGCAATATTTTCCAGACCCATGTAGAGAAATTCCTGTGACCAGACATTCAACAAAAGAAATAGATAGCTGTTGGACAGGTCCTTAGGTGGTATATTCAGTAATCTTCTGTGAACTTTTCATGAGCTGTCACCATTTTGAAATCAAAGGAGATGTCTGGAGCTATTTGCAGAATGCCGAGTGTTCAGTTCCAAATCTGACTGCTGCATTTGGAAAGAACCCAGGTGATGACTATGCAGGCAAAGAAGGTTGAGATCTGAGTACTCGAGTGCCTGAGCCATCACTTGGGAAAAGTGCACAGACATTTTTGAGTTTTGAGCAAGAACAACATTCAGCACAACCACAGACCATTTACCAAAGGGAAGAATATTAAAAATTCCATATTATGCATCATTCTCTCAGCTGAGTTTAATTCAAAAAAAGGATAACCATTTAAAAGGGATTCTGAAAAGAGCAGTTATAGCTCAAAACTTTATACTTAATATGACTCAGTTTACTCCCAATGTCTTTGGTAGTGGGGCACATGAGGTTATTTCTTATTAAATCCTCTAGAATTTATTGTCAGCTCTCAGACAAGCAACAGACACCATAGGCTTGCTGCTTGTTTAAAAAGAACCCTCAAGTCTCTTTGTCTTTCTTAATACATATATCTTTTGGGGCTGCATGAAAAGGTAAAGAGCTAGCAAATTTTCTTTACACACTCAAGTTTTGACCATCCTAGTCCAGTTATCATTTGCTCTGCCATCTAAACTTACTATTCTCTGTAACTTCAATATCTGTACTGCTTTACTATTTCCTATGCTTTGTATTCCTCTCTTTTTACCTCTTGTACTGTATTTATCTTCCTGCTGCATCCCTTTTCTGCTAGTCCTTCCTGAGTGTCTTTGGTGAACTAATACAGCCTAAGAGGTCCCATTTTCAATGAGGGCAAGTTTTTAGCTTGTTAGAGCCAATAGGAGAGAGAAGCTATCCTTACCTAGGGACACAATGAAAACAAGGGAAATCTGACCACATGGTGTGGTGGCAGCCATGAGGGAAGTGACTGATTTGTGGTGAAGTGGGAGAAAACCAGCTCAGAAGAGGGGGGACAAAGCAGGTTGTCTGCCATTTATCTGCAGCACTGTCTTCTGCTTGCACACCTCAGGATGAACTAGGAGTTTGCCTCCTCAGCTGAAAGCATATCTATTTCTATACACTTTTATTAGAGCTGGCAGCTTGTCATGCCAGTACATCCTTCTGCTGCAGTGTATTACATGGCACATCATAGCAGTGTGATGAAATGAAATGTCAGAGCCACATCAGATATATTTAGAATTGTATGTGCCTGTGCCCAGTGAGGGAAAAACACTATTAGATCACAGAGAGGTTTCACCAGGTGGTACATGTGGTTAGGAGTCACTTTTTTTGCCCAGCTCAGCTACTCTTATCGTAATGGGAAGGTCATCTTTGTCATTTATCTCTTCAGTGCCACAAAGTCAACATGCAACATTCGGACAATTTTAAATCTGTCCATCATTTAGTCATCTGTAACATGGAAGTTGCATGATAAATGCATGGATTGGTCCAGGCAGCAAGTAAGATGGAATCCCAGTGTTCACAGCATTTTTATTAGGGATCTGCAAGAAGCTGAAATGACATTTTTATTAATAAATTGTACCATTGACATCATCTGGGTAGATTTTACTCACAGGAACACCAGAATGAATGAGGGTTGCACAGTCTAGCATGTAAGTGTGGTCTGAACTTATTCTTTGTTTCTCATTCAGGTGGTGACCTGCCCTGAGCTCTAGAGGAGGCCACTCAATTTTCTGAGAGGGAGATTCAGTTGCAATTGAAATTTCATCTGTATTTTTAAAGGTATTTTTAGTCTATTTGAGAAACACAAACCCATTTTTCTTATGCATTTTCTTATTTTTAACAAAATTATATTTTCATGGGATTTCAATGTTTCCACTGGGATTTTTTATTTTCATCTCTTTTGTTTTTGAACTGAATCAAAACTATTTTTCTGAGTACCTCTACTGTCCAGTATTGAGACTGTAAAAGAAGTTTTACTTTTTATAACTCTGTATGAGGACTAAGCATCAAGCCATTCTTCCAAACATTATTATAATACTTAGAAGACCGCAGCACCCAATATTAAGAGTGGGGATGAGTGGGGAAAATGCATTTTCTAGGACAGTTGGACACGTGCCTTCATTCTCATCAATAGCTATAAAAGTAGAAAAACAAATTGCATCATTCATCCACTGTAAAGGTTCATTGAGGACATACCTGCATGGCCTAGTTTATGAAGTTCCAGCAGTATTATAGTTGCTCAGTTTTCATTTTCCAGGAGACAGCAGGAAAAGAGATGTGCTCCATCTTCTCCTTAAACTGTGGGGTTTCTTTTGACCTCCTAGGTTGTACATCATCTGAAGATAGCAGAATGTGTAAGAACAAAAACGTTATTATTGTAGCATAACTCATTAATAGTAGCACATTCTTCAGAGTTGGCATTATAGGGGGGCTCAAGTTACAGACAGACCCAAAGAAAGGGAAAGGAAATGGCCTCACTGGGCCCCACACATATTTTTGTACTTGTTCATGCTATCCTGAGAAACATGGATGTTTCACCTCTAACAGACACTTTTCTTCAGAAGGAGTGCTTGAAAGGTCTTTTTCTGCAGACATTCATCTTGACTTTGTAAACGGAAATGATAGTTATTATAGAATAGCCAAAACCTGTATAAAAAGGATTAGACAAAAATGTGTCTAAAAGTAAGCATATTCAGAAAAACAAAGCTACAGGACAGCAGAATTCTAGCACCTTAGAGTGCCTTAAATTCCAACATTTATTAGCTTTCCAACTTTACAACCATTTTGGTGACAGATAAATAGATTGTTCCATTCTCCCCCTTCTCTTTCAATTTCAGGTAAAAACAGCCAGATCACTCCTTCTAACCTTAAGATAAAATGAGTTCATATTTTAATCTCTTTTCCAGAGAAAGTCTCTGATCATCACCTATGTGCTCCAAGGTATCTTGTGCAAGTGTATTTATATATGGGCCCTCTTCTGAGCTGAATTGAGTGTTTTGAAGGCAACAAACTTGGGCAGCTGACCTGGGACATAATTGCATAGATGTCTGTATAAAAAGTGTTATGAAACAAAGCAACTTTGTACATAAAACAGAAAAAAAAGTGACTCACCTGATTGTCTTTTCTTGCACATGTACATTGCTTTCCTTTCCATTATTTTCTCTTCAAGAGAAAACATACAACTACATTCAAATTTCTGTCATTTCTGCAGTCTTATAAATGAGAAGCATGCAAGGATGTAATTTAATAGAGGGTACATTTGTTCAAAAGAACTTAATTGTATCAATAATGAAAGGTTTCTTTTTGATCATGTTCTGTAAATATGCAGGTGTGAAATTTTACTGACTTAAACACAATATTGGTATATATCAAATAATTGATGTTGCTAGGTTTAAATGTTCACCAAAAAAAATTATTTTTGAAGGATTTGTGAAATTTTCATTTATATCATGGTCATTACTCACATAAGCCACATAATTAAGGAATTTCATATAAAACCTCATAGCAGAAGTGATTCATCAGCTGACTATTTGGAAGTGATTAAACGCCTGAATAATTTCAAAAACTGGCTTAAAATCCAAACTCCAAAGATATTCAAACATCTTGGAATATTATGATGATAATTAATGGACAAAATAATGGAAAAAAAAATTTGTCCCAAACCATATTTATCTGTAACTTATGGTTTCCTCAGCTCACAGTATGTAAATGAAATTTATTTCCTGATCTGAAATCAGAGTAGAAAGGTAATAAATACATGTTTATTTGTCTTCATTAAACTCCCTTGTTCTTTTCAGTAAAATGTTTCCATCTTAATACTTCCAGAGCAACATAAGGAAGTTCATTGCAATTCCATTAGGTCCTTTTAAGTCATAGCATATCAAATAAATAGATATTAAATTCTCAGGTCTTGGTAGCTTATGTCAGTTTTGTAATTTCCCATTAAAAAGAAACAGAAATTGTTTTTAAAGGAGCATGTCACCTGGAGTGCCACTGCACAGCTCATAAATCCAGTCCTTGTTTTAATTTAGTGTGTCAGAAAATGACTCATTTGTTCATTATGCCATTAATTCATTCAGAACAGTACTTTGTCAGGGAAGTGCAGCTACTATAAAACTAATCATCTTAGACTATCTACTCCCTGGAAACACAAGGATGCCTCCTCCTCAGGATGACTGGAAGCATACCTGGGCTCCAAAAAGGCTTATGATTTAAGTTGTATTTGGCTTAGTACAAGTATTCGTAGAAATCAATCAAACAACATCAGTGACAAGCATTCTTAGAAATACCCCAGTTCATTAGGGTAGATTAGTTTAAAGCAGCCCTACCAGAGTATTCACAGAACCACAGAATGGGTAAGGTTAAAATATTCATATCACTTCCAAATATTTAGAGAATGAGGAAAAAATTTTTGTGAATATTGTCACTTCTTTGCCTTTGGTGTGGCAGAGGGTGCATCACTCACTGGATCAGCTGGTTACACTCTGCTCAAAAGCTCTGCTTCATGATGACTCCAGCTCCAGTAGCTATCCCTGTGCAGGGCAGTCAGTTGTGGAAACCGGAGCTCATGACATAGTAGTGCTGAAAATATTTAGTTCCCTTGGATCCTCCTGCCTAGTAAACATCCAGTTTTAGGGATCCCTTACTCTTCATCCTATGTGTTTGAATTGCCTGGTAAGGGAACTTCACTGTCAAAGGAATCAGACCTGAATGGAGGTGAGTGAAAGGACAGTCCCAGCTGTCAGAGTGAAGGATAGACAGGGTGCAGAAATTAGAAATTTCCTAGGCCATGGATTCAATTCTGGATTTGCAGCTGCCTTTTATATTGCTTATATAGGCTGTTTATTTATCTTAGAAGGGCATCTACAAGTCTCAGCTGGGATTAGAGCTTGTTGGTGATACATGGAGTACAGGACATGTATTGAAGCTGGTGATCAGCTGGCTCTGCTATATCACATCCACATCATTATCTCCACAGCCACATTCTTCTGTAGCTACTTGGACCAATTGTGAAACATACCAATAACTTCTACCAGGAATACAGGAGAAAATGCTGTTTTTTCCTTGGAGAACTCTGAAAACAGTTTTCTGAGCGTCTGTCAGCCCTGTTAACTTTCAGGAGTAATTTTTTTCTGGTAGATGAGGAGAAGAGGTTATCTTACTCTGCTCAAGGGTTGTAGGTTAGAAAGGTTTGTTGTTCTTATTATTGTAATGTGTTTGCATTTCTAATTTGCTTAATCTGCCTGGAGAGTTGTGAATGGCACTCTGCAAATCAGGTGAGGAAATCCAAGATTTCCTCACCTGATTTGTGCCAAGATTTTTCTATGAATTGTGCCAAGATTTTTCTATGAATTAATCAAAGATTATGGCAAAGATTATTTTTCCCTTCTTCTTCTCCCACATGGTTTCTCTCTGCTCACAGCACTACTCTTGTTCCAGACATACTTGAAAAACAAAAAGCTGCATGGCTTGAAACAAAGAATAGGAGCCTCAGTTAGGATGATGAAAGAAATGGATTTTGTCCACTAAACAGGATTAAGCCACTATGAAGTAAAGTGATACATAGTTCAGGGATACACAGTTCAGACCCTGACAGAGTTTCATTAGGTGTGTTCCTGTTAAAGAGATAAATGCTTCAGCTGAGCTTTTATAGTAACAATCCTAAGGCTACTTTTCTACCTTGTTATAAATTCAGTCATAATGCAGATTTTAGTTTATGTTGACAGAAACTGAAATTAAGAGCAATCACAGTAGTGTATCTTCCATTCTATGGATTTTCGTGGTTTTCTTTCCAGTACAATAAGGTAATGTGCAGAGACAGAAAAGAGACATGAAATTAAATGTTTCAAATTGTGTGTTTCTAAGACCATTCTGTAGCCATTCAAAAAGTGTGTGTGGGTTGTTGTTTTTGGTTTTTTTTTTTTTCTTGTTTGACTTTGATTGGCTAGTTTGTCAGTTTGGTTGATTTAGGGGGGATTATCTTTTCTGCATCATTAATTTCTGTCCTTGTGCTCTTTGAAATGTTTTATCCAAGACTGTTTGTTTTTATTGGAGGCCAGTTATTTTCCTACTATTTCAGAGCAATGGCTTTCTAACCAGAAGCAAACTCAAAGCTAAATCACAGATCCAGCCACTTCCTCTGTACTGCGGATATTTAATGTCTGCATATTCTTCTAGTAGATAGATGAGCCTTCCATTTTTTGGTGTATACATCAACCTTGAAAGTGATTTTGAACGAAAAAGCATATAAATATGCCATCTAATTGAAAACTGTCCTTCAGAGAATTAACACCTATATTTGAGTGTTAAATGACCCAATACAATTTGTAGGCATGATGTTTATTCTGCAGTAGTACCAACTGTAGTGAAATCACAGCAGAAGTGAATTTGCAAATAAGGGCTTTGTTTAATTCTCTGAGCTGATGGGATGCCAGATTTTGGAGGCATTAAATGGGCTGTAATGGAAAACATGTTTTCCTATTAGAAGAACTATATTCTGTAGCTGTAAGAAACAGTAAAAAGGTGGTCCCTCATTGCCCTTTGCTACAGATAAATCCATGGTGTGTGTTCACTGGAGTTTATTCACATTGATTTTTCATTTTATAAATCACTTTACCATTGCAGCAACTTGACAAGCTTACATGTTAAAGCACAATACATTAATATTTACTTGCTGCCTAAAAGCCACGTGCAGGCTTTCCTTGCTTTCTAATGATAGTCAAGCATGAATGAAAAGAGGTTGAGAAAAGCAATCTCTACAATGGGAACGCACCTGATTTATACCCTAAAATGGGAAATTATTATAGTTGTAATAATATCCTTTCACATAAACTGTCTCAAGTGGAGTGAAGCTTGCCCAATAAATACCCATTTTCTGAAATGGAGGAAGTCAAATGATCAGTTCTTCAATGTCCAGCCAAAAGGCTGTTATCAAAACTTGGAAGAAATTCCTCAAGATATCAGTAAGGGGGAAAGGAAGCTTCATAGAGACAGCACTGTTTCCTGTGCGCCCACGGGGAGGGAGGAGGGAAAGATCCCGTTCCTCGATGTTCGCATTAGATATGAGCTGTGTCTAAAACAACTGACTAAGATTTATTTCCCTGGAGCTTGCACTTATTGCACATCTGGAGATAGCACAGATGCAGTGGGTTTTGGGGCACTTAGGGAAGCCACCCTCAAGGAATGAGGCTGGAAATATTCTCCCATTGTCTCCTGTTTGTCCCTTTCTTTTGTCAGGGGCTGCAGGAGGTTGCAATGGTTTTACTTGCTTCTTGGTAGGAAGGATTACACATTCCTTTCACCAGGTGATTATGGCCTGGTGAGTGGGGTGTGAGTGGGGTGTCTCCTTCCTCCCAAGGAGACAAAGTTTGTTAAAAATGCTGCCTTTTGAATTAGGGCATAAGGGAAAGATGTCTGCTGGGCTCAGAGGCATCTGTAGGGATTTCCAAGGGCTTTTTTGAACATTCCACAGCACCTTTGTATTTTAGAATTACTTGTGGATGTGAAAGGTTTATTTTGAGTCTGTGTTAATGCTTCTGTGAAGTGAGTACTTTGCTCTAGAATGATGTGTATGCTCTGGGGAAATTTATGAGTTTCTCTTTTTCAAGTATGTAAGGGTTGCAAATTAAGCAGTAGGATTGAGACGCTGCTTTTATTGGGTGACTTCTAGCTATTTAAAAAATTGGCAAGATTTCTGCTTCTTTGTTGTTGGGGTTTTTTTATCATTACTTTTCTCTCTCAGCTTCCTATGTATAAATGAATGAAAATGTAGATTTAGTGAAATGGTGTGAAAGGGACTATGGTTTAGATGACTGTAAAAGGCTTTGGTTAAACTGATAACAGTGGGGTCAGGTCTTTGTAAGCCCATGGAGTACTGTTAAAAAAGGGTATAAAGTGGCTGTCCAGAGTGTAAGCTAAATCAGAGACAGAGACAGGACTCTCTTACCCCTTTAGCTGAGATTAACGCTACCTGAAGTTAGTCTGTTTTAGACTCCTTCTGCAGCTGACAAATTAGAACAAGTTCTGTCCAGAGCACAACTCCTCCTATTCATGCCAAGAAGTTTGCTTTTTAGTAAATGAAGGAAGTCTAAAAACAGAAGTTCAGGGACAGGAGGCTTATGCCACTAACTTGGAGAGCACTTTCATGAAGCATGAGATAGGATGAAAAATCTGCTTAAGAGCATGCTTTTCACTTAAAAGGTCCTTTCTTATCTACAAGGATAAAAGCACTTTTAAAAATCTGTGATCTATATTTTTTTTTTACCAGTCTACATATACAGAGAGCCTAGAATTTGTACAATTTGTACAAAAGCTGTGTTATAGTGAATAAAATCTTTCTATTAAATTGACAATCAAGCTCTTATTACCAGTCCTTTCATAAATTTTTGGCATCATCTTTGATGGGGTGTTTGGGGCCATGCTCTCTGGAAAGTATACTTCCCACCAAAGCACTTGAATGAAGAGATTGCTGCTAATTCTCTGCAACCAGCAAGGATTTCTTTAGTAATATTCTTATCTTATTCAGCTTCCTAAGAAGTAATAAAGTGCTTGCTGACTTGCAGCTTTTCTGTCTCTTCTGTCCTGCCCTGCTGGAAAAAACTATCTCCTTGATGGGGACAGAGAGTTTTCAGGCTCTCATTTCTTTATGAATAGCTAGGTCCACAGGTCTCTTTTATGGCATAAATACTTTTTAATATATAATTTGGGGTTTTTTTAATTGCTGCAATTACAAGCCTTTTATTGTGGGTGCTCTCAGCACTTTTCATCCTTCCTAGATGCTGAAAATGCTCAGGTTTTTTGTCACAAGTGATGTGATCCTGGTATTTTTCACTTTGAGAAAGAGGTCTTGTGCTCTGGAAACAAAGAAAAGTTCCTGCTGCCTGTATTATCTGTAGTTGCCTCTTTGATCACTAGAGGTTGTTGTGTATATGCAGGCTTAAAAACTGCCTGCTCTTCTAGAGATGCCACGGAAGGGCTAAGGAATTCAAAGGTTGAGGAAGAAGAGGAAAGATATTTTGTTCATACAGACTGACAATCCTGACCTTGGGGTCAATGGTCAGTAATATACTCTGAATTTTGTGTTCTTGTCTTGTAAGTTTGAAAATTCAGGCTCCTTGCTTCTTTGTTAAAACATAAATGTACCAGAGCATAAACACACAAGTTACAAACTCCATATTTGCTCTAAGAGTCCATAGATTTGTAATAACTTTGTGGGTTTAAAGATGATCTTCTCTATAATGGATCTTGAAGTGTGATGTTTCATTACACAAGACTGAAAATATTCTTCATTAGTCACAATTTCTTGTTCTTGTACCAGCCTTTTGTGGACTCTCCTGAATCAAGGAGAGAGATTGGACAGAATAATGTTATTTCAGATAAAAAGGATTTTTTTTCCTTAAGACCAATATATTTAACAGTAAATTCCAATTAACACACAAACAAATAATGAAACAAAATCCCCCTCAAACCTGCATTCTCATCTCTCCACACACACCCCTGCACACACTCGTAGGCAGAATATAGACATATTAAATGTCAGCTTGTCATGGAAACCCAAAGGTCAAGACTTGACAGGGGAGAGGCTTTCACCCATAAATGGAGAAAACAGATTTTGTTCTCATGAACTGGCATTGGAACAAGCCATTTGCGGTGATGTGACAGGTTTAATCTATCCAACAGTCAGAGAGACCTACCTTCAATGTTGCTGGATTTTAGCCTTGTCCATCCTTATACGTTTCCTCCCACCCTAGGCTGGTGTTTCTTATTTAGGAGTAGGAAGAGTTAAGGAGCTCCTGAAAAAGCCTGAGCTACAATGAGTGAAGAGGCACCTGGTCACTAGAGGAAGGTTAACAAGAGGTTTGTGTCCCTCCCTGAGCTTCTGGCCACACCAGAACTGCACCATGGATGCACCTGGCGGTCCCTGTGGTGTCCAAGTGACTATAAGATGTGGCAGAGTTATCACCCTGGCTCAGCAGGAAATTGCTATTATAGCTATCAAAGTGGGTGCCTCTTATCTAACATTGAGAATGGTTTCACTGAGAGCTCAGCTACAGCCTCTCTGAAAGATTTTTATGAGATAATGGATCTGATTTATGGTTTAATTTAAGTTGGATCAACATTTCAGAGGACTTCCTCTGATTTTTCCCTGCACATACAGCTGGCACAGTCTCTGTCCTCTCTCTTCAGAGGTGTCCACTTTACAGTGCCGGGAAGTCAAGGACTATTTTGCAATGCCAAAAAAGCACAAGCCCAAACCAAAACCCCAAACCAAACACCCAAACATATAAACAAACTTAAAAAAACCAAAAAGTTTTAATAGTTCTTGCTTGCAAAGTGAATGACACCTCAGGAAAAGATCTCTTACATTTCAGAAGAGCTGTGCCTCATCTCTGAAGAAGCACTCCTGTCTTACTTAGGAGACTTAAGAGACTTAATTTTAACCACTTTTGTGACTATCTGAGCTTCTAATTTTTATAAATATTTATTAAAAAACTAAAGTCTTACCAACAGTCTGCCACTTCAAAGTGCTATCAAAACTGAGGGTCCTTCTTTTCCATACTAAAAGTACAAGTAACAGAAAAAAATGTGGAGTAAACCCGAAGTGAATGGTCACTGAAGAATGTGCACAAAAATAAAATAAATGTGGGAGTGAAACAGGGATATAACTCACGTGGTCCTCCCTCTACTTGCCCATGCTGAAGCTAAGAGGGAAAAAAGAGATTAGAGAATTTGTTCAGCAAGGGAACAGGCTGCCATGTGTTATGGTGTTAGTTCAACCTTTCTCTGGCCAATTGAAAAGAAACACTGTGTAATGAATATCAAGTATCTGTATTTTAAAGCAATTTGCACACTTTTTCATCACTTTGGCATTCCTTACAAAAACCCTGCTCACAGAGAAGAGTATATAAAGCATGATGTAACTTACATGAAAATACACAATAGTATATGTGGAGAAGTGCTGTCTCTAAAACTGAATGGTAAATCATCTTTCTAAATCAACAGAACTTACTGTGGTCCTAAATTGATGTAAAGGATTTTACATTCTATTTTGTGTTCATTTTTATTAATATTCTGAATAGTAAATGCCTCCTTTAAAACTTTATGCCATTAGCTTATACCTGTTTCATATTTGAAACCTCACACTTTTTTTTTTTTTTTTTTTTTTTTGTGAGTTTTGCTCCTTTAACTGTGAAGTAGTCAGGGGTTTATATAATTATGAAGCCCTGTATTTCCTGAGAAAACTAGGACACAAGTTTCCCAGGAGGAATTAGCAAATAATTAAAATATTGAGGGAAAAGAAAACAACAGTGAAGCATCAGCCAACAAGGTTACAGATCTCTGATATTTGGCAGCTTTTTTTTTTTTTTTTTTTTTTTTTTTTAAGTATTTCAGCTAAAGGATGTCCTGTGCTTGATTCTTTTGCTGCTGTGTTGGGGTGAAGGAAAGTAAATGCAAGAATTGGACTCACTGAGTTCTGCCCTGCATCTGCCAAGGTTAATGCACAGGCATCTGCTTCCTAGTTTGTCATCTCTCTCCTATTCCATGTTGTTCTTTTGTCCTTCTTTTCCTTTGTCTGCTCCCATTGTCCTCCCTTTTCCTTCACTTTAGACAATCAGTATTCCATTGTTTGATACCTCCTGTGCCTCTGCCAGAGGCAGAATGACAAATTTGTGCCAGCTTTGGCTTTCTTTGTGCTCTTCTGTGTCTGTAATTCCACAAAACAAAGGTTAAGGTGACCTTTCTTTCTCTGGAGCCTGAGGTCTGGGATCAGTCTCATGTCTCAGGGTGCATATATCTCCCCCAAAGTTGGGCTTCCTTTTTGGAATTATTCCCAAAGGAGAAGAGTGAGCAAAGACTGGAGACATAAGACCTCAGAACTACAGTTTCTATACGCATAGAAACAAACTGATACCTTGAAGGTTGAGATCTTGTAAAAAACTTGTCATTGTATATTTGTGTAGTTTTTTGGGGTTTTTTTGTTTTGTTTTTTTTTTTTTTTTTAATCAACACTTGTTGATTTAATCTTTTTTTGCTTATCATATTATATTTGGTAGTGCTTAATTTGTGTAGAAGTCTGCTTCTATAGACAGTGGAGATCAATATTACAACACTTACACTTTGCTGAAGAGTGTTTATTGACTGCCTTTTCTCCTAATTACATGTGACCATCCAGGTTTTATCCTTTAAAAAAATAAAAAGGGAGCTCTGAATCCCATTTGGAGATGGCAAGAAAATATCTTCTCATGCTTTGTGATGGGTTTCCGGTTAAACCACTGCACATCTGTGATGAGAAGCCATTTGAAAGGCAATTAAAACTAAGGGTATGTATGTGTATTATGTATAAATCTCTGAAGTTGGCTTTTGTGCCAGGAGTACCTTTCTCCTCAAAGGAGTTATCATTTCAGTAATCACAGCCTAAGAAGCAATAAACTGTTGCTCGATTAATGACCCTAATTTCTAAACTGAAGTATCTGTTTAGGAACATATGAGTTAATTATGCTCAGATTTAAATCAGAAACTCAATATGCTGTATTAACTTTTGGAAGCCAACCTGTCGAACACCAACTTTGTGTTTTAGTGACAGGTTTTGATAGGAGCCAGCAGCCTTTTTGTTTCAACAGATGAATTTATTGTTCACATCATGGAAAAAAGGTCCATAGCTGCAGCATTTGTATGAGAATGCTGCTGGTCTTCTACTTAAGCTGTGAAAATTTGTACCTCAGGATATATTACACCTTTTAGTTGTCATTGTTTCTTGTACACGATTGAAAGTTTCTTGTTTCAATGGTATTTTATAATACCTCAAGTAACCATTGTTAGGAGGTTGAATTAAATTTTTTCCTATATCCTAATAATATTTGAAATTCCCTCCACCCTAAAGAAAATCCAGTTCATTTTGATTCCTCTCTGGATTATTAATCAAGCCAGTGAAAGACGAAATGGCTCCAGCTTTCACGGAAAGCTGTAGGGATTTTGACATGCTGTAAACAGAGTACAGAGAAATCTGTTTCAGGGGCCTGATGAAATGAATGCTGATTCACTGTTAGCTTTGATCTCTGGCTGATAAGGTTGGCTTATTCCTCACAAATATTCTTTTTCATCTCCTTTACAACCTCTTTGCTGAAAGTATGACTCTGAGTTCTCAACTGAACATAATTGAGTTATGGTGACTTTAAAAGTGCTGTCTGTGACTAAACCTTGGAAACCAGCTGTGTGATTATTCTGACTTAGCTCCAATTCTAGGGGAAAATGCTGTTAGCCTTAATGACGTCACTGTTTTTTGTGACAAATGCAGAGTGAATGTAGACTATTATATCCTCCCTTTTGTGAGTATGGATACCTACATGTGTCCTGAGGATGTGGTTTTTTGTGACAGTAATTGTGCAGCCTAGGATGGAAAGAAAGGTCTGCTGAACTGCAGAGAACCATAAGAATATCACTGAGGATGCTTATGGGATGTTAAATCACACCCTGCATGAACATCCACTTTTTGATTACACAATACTTAAATCATTCTTCACCCCACCTGTCTTTCCTTGACACCTGCTTTTGCCACATGCCCAAACAGTGAGGTATGTGAAACCATGAATTTCTTTTCTTCCTGTGCATGTCCTCCCTAATCAAATGCTACAAATTACCGTTCAGTTATTGGTGGTCTCTCTATCTGAACCTTCTCCTGGTGTGCTGTGTCAAGTCCTGTCAGGAGTGGTAGGATGGTTTGGTCAATGTAAGTCTGATTTTTTTTTCGGTTTGTGTTGTCTCCTCTGATCTACCACTAAAAGTTTGTCCCATGCTTCATGGAAAATAAATGGTCTTGGAATAACTCTTGTAGATGTGTGCAATTAAGGGCTAGCAGAATACCTGAATGACTAAAAGAATACCACCAGCATCTAGGCCTCCAAAGCAAATATCAGAAAAAGCAAAATATCTTATATTCTTGCAACAAAACATCCAATTCAGGTTATTTGCTTGTGGGGTTGGCAGCCTCTGAAGGAACAGTTTTGGTGTAAAACTTGGAGTTGTTGTCAACAAATATGACAAGCAACTAGTAGATGCTGATGGGATGTTGTACAGCTGTGGCTCCAATGCACTATTTGGAGCCATCTACATTGAAAGATTTCTGTGTAATTAGAAGAGAGCAAGCCATTTAATGCTACTTGTGAGGTCCTGGGAAAGAATCTGAATGCCAGCAAGAGATGGAAATAACTTCCTTTATTATAAAGCTGACGAGTAATGGGAGAGGGTATTTCAGGGTAGTTACTGTTTCCGAAGGCATCAATAGGGCTCCTATTTGTCTGTCCTGGATGAAGATACTTTTTAGACTATAGAATTCAGATTTTTGTTAAGGAATCCATTAGTGGAGACAACAGCAAGGCCTTATCTGCAAGAAATGAACTTGTTCAGGTATTGTGCAGAGGAGTGTTATTTTTGAGGTCATTGCAATCCATAAGTTGGCAGTGAAACATGCCATGCCCCTGGTGTGTGATAGTCAAAAGAGATGGCAAATGACAAAAGGCTGTAGCAATTTCTTTTTGTACTTTTTCGTCTTTCTTCTTAATCAGAAGACAGCATGATAAACTTCATCTTGCCAATCCTCTCACTCTCCAGAACTTAGGTTAGTGTTTCCTCAGCTTTGGTGCTGTCTGGTGTAGAAAGTAGACACTTTAGGAGAGTAGACCTGAGGAAAATACAGTCTGAGAAGTAGAGCTTTTGTAAAAAAAAATTTAAAAGTTGATGGAAAAGTAAAAAATAAATCATCCTGGTTCTTTTCAGAAACAGCTGATATTTGCTTTAATGCCCTGTGTTTTATCTTCCTGTTCTTATCTTGCCCTGTGATGAAGACCTCTTGGTGTGTCTAATATAATAATACTTCAGGATGGAAGCAGAAAGGGCAAAGAAAAATATGAAGAACAAGTCACCAAATTGTATTAAACTTTCTTAAATGTGTTAGGAATAAGAACAGAGTCAGGAGATTTTTACATTACTTCAGAGGCATCTGGATGAGCAGTTACAGAAGAGGAAGGGATGCTCTCAGCAGCCATTGAACTGAAGATCCAGAGGCTTGCCTTGAAGACAGGAAAGTTTCAACTTTTGCTGTATTGGTTTCAATTCTCTTTTTGAAGAACTTTAATTTAACTGCTTTCATACCAGCAGTACACATTAAGAGTCTTATTACAAACATTAATGACCTGTTTAGAAAAAAGAAGTGTGGTTAAGCTCTAGGCAAAATATATCATAGTCCTTCTGTTGACAGTATGTGGGAGTTTCAGAATGGTGGCATTTTGGAAGGTTTAGTTTCAAAGTCAGGTACTCCATTTCATCTGAAAAAGAATCTCTGGGGGAATCCTTCAAGATGTCAAATCTGGACAATTTTTGATCTATCTGTTCTGATTGGAACTGTTTTCTTCAGGAGACCAACTGGATGACCTCCTGAAGTCTGTTTCAAACAATATGAACACAAACTGAATGATCATGTGGGATGTCTCCATTTATTTGTATTTTGGGATGGGAGGGAAAGCCTAGGGATAGCACCAAGGGATGAGATAAGTGGGAGTGATAGCACAAGTGTGATATTGTCTCCACAGATCTTGGCTGTTAGGAGCCACAACAAGAAACCTTGTAAGTTTCTGCTCCTGCCTTACTAATTCTGCAGGTAGAAAAGCTAAAATTCCCCTCTCAAGACCCAGTTTTGTTGGTGATTTGTACACTGTTAAGTCTTGGCTCTAACACTGCTCTCAAATGCAATATGGCTTCAGATAATGTCTTTTTGGGGTCCAAGATTAAACAGTTTTGCATTACATCCCATTGTTATCTAAGTAGAATTTGTTTCTGAACTGAAGTACTCTTCACAAAGTGACACAGAAAGCCAGGCAAGAGATGATATTCCTACTATGAACATAAGTGTTTGTTGCATGCATCAAAGATTTATGGTTTCAAAAGGTCTTTGATTCTTGTGTTTAAACTCGATGGTACCCCTTGTTGTGGCAGGCTAGATACTTCATATTACCCTAAAAGAAAAGAGTCCTTCTTTAGACCTCCTTTTTTTTGTTGTTGTTGTTGGTTTTTTTGGGTTTTTTTTTTCTGAAAGGGGATTAAACTGTTCAAGAGCACTAAATGCCAATCCTGCAGATTTCTAGATCAAGTTAGAAACCAGTGTTTGATATGAAAACTTGTATTTGTCTTTTCCCATCTTCCCTTAAGCAAATAAATTACAGGATGGCAATAATGCAAAGCAAACTGGTTTCCTTATTTCTGTCCCAAGACTAGGAAGGTAGGAGATCATAACAGAAACTGGTTCGTCATGTTTCAAATCCTTTGTGCACCTGGACTACTACTGGCCTTGCTGCCCAGTGGGTATCTTTCCAACAGATGCAGATTTACACTTGTTTAGGGTTTAGAAATGTACAATTTAGTGTGCATAAAGCATCAAGTCATCTACATTCAGCTGCCATGTTCCTCACATTCTATCTTCTGCTTCTGTGACCTCCCCATTCTCCTCCCATCCTAACTCCAGTTATCTTGACCTTACATGTTTTTTCTCCAAAAAAAATATATATACAGCTGTCTACCCAACCTTGTACTAAACTCCTGCTTTACCTTGAGGCAGATACTAATATGAATATGTAATGCATTCCAGGGCTGAAGCTCCTACATGGTTTATACTCACAGACCAACAGGGTTATGGAGCTCTATTTTACAGGGTGCCGACAACTTTATGAGTTTGCTTTAGTTTGTATTCCAAAGCAGTTGCTTAAACTGTGAATCTGCCTTGTTTGCTTACAAATAAGCAATTTATTTTATAAATGAACTCTTTTTGGCACTTTACTGCTACTCCCTCAGTATGGCGTGTTTAACGTCTGTCATGGTTTCATCTTGCTATCAGAAAATATCATAGGAAAGAGACCACTTCCTTAAAATAACAGACACCAAGATGGCCATTTTCAGCCCCAGGTTTTCAGCACACTTCTACTTACACAAGTAATTTGATTTCAAGGGGGCTATGCATAAAAAAAAATGTTAGCACCCACATGAATGTTTACATGGTTCAGAATATGATTAGGTACCCCTGCAAGCAGTGTTTTTTTCCCAGCTCGTTGCTGAAGCCACTGATTGCCTAATGAGATAGACACTTGTAGAGCAGACTTTCATCAAATATATCCTCCATGAAAATATTCAAGTATTATATGTGTGAAAATCTATAATAATGAGAAAAAAACAGATTTTTGGTCCTCTCCTGAAATGTAACACACACTTTGAGACATCTGGTCTTCCTGGCAATACAGAATAAAATCTTAAAATGCATGGATGTGTTTTCTTTCAATAACATCATAAATGGGATTATCAAAATTGGAAACTTTTGGAAAAGTTCTTCTATATTAGGCACACTGTGCTTGGCATAAGAGCTATGCTGATACAGTGATTGTTTTTCTCTCTATTTACTTCCTTATCAGTACTAAAGATTGAGGTGGAGGCAGGGGAATAACCCTTAACACCCTTAACAAAATCACCATTCTGGGTAAAACAGGGGTCATGCTGAATTTGAGTTAAGACTCCCAGAACTTTGACAAAAATGCCCATCACTGACCTTTGATAAACTTACTGCTCTGAAAATGGTAAAAGGTTAATATGTTGTTGCTGTATTAAGTCAAATACAATATTGCCTTTCCACACAACCTTACTTATCCTGAATTGGATTTTGTCTTATCTTTCAGCTAGAGTAAACTTTACATAAACTTTGAATTACTAGTCTGGCTAGCTAACGTCACCCTTGTGTTGTATATATCAGATCTAAATCAAATGCATATTGGAAATGCACCCGTCAGAGGGTCACAATTACAAAGGGACAGGCTGGGAATGGAAAGGATAAAGTTGTTCTTTGGCAATAACAATCCCTTTTGAAATCAAATAAGCAGGTGATGAAATGACTCAGAGATGTCTGACAATGAGTTTATGCCAGGCCCTAGGGGAGTTACTAAATGCACAACTTAGAAGTCCTTGAATTAGTCCCATTCTGTCAAGGGACTGCCTCAGGCTGGGTGAAGTAGTTTTGTTTCATAACATTTCCGGAGTACTGAGCTCCAGAACTTGCTGATCTGCAAGTTGGTGAAGAAAATTAGGATAAACACACACAATTGCCTACATATTCCTGAATTACTGTGTGTTGCACTGAAGCCAGGAGATCTCCTTCTGCTCCTTCCCAGCCCCTTCACGGTTCAACACTTTATCCTGTGTTTTCGTGATTATACCAGCACAGCTGTTTGTGCACCTGTACGAAAAACTAGACTCAGGAAACTGATCTCAGTGAAGTGGCGTGAGGAAAGCATCTGAGTGGGTGTGCTGTTTGTGGGGTTCGTTCGTTTGTTTATTTTTAATGGCCCTGCTTTGACTAAATTCAGCAGAGTCTACAGAATGCGCAAGTGATTGAGAACAGTTTTGCTGGCTGAGAGAACAAAAACCTAGAAGTCTTAAATGTTGATTGATCAACTGAAAGTTGTAGATGTCATATTCTGTCAACTATAAACAGTTTGTTAAATGCATTTTCCTTCTAAAGCATTGAGAATTATTATCATTAGCCTAAAACCAGACAAATGACCAGATACGTTGTAATGTCAGTAAAGGTGATGTACAAAAATGCAGCCATTTACACAAAGTGTATAGAAGGTTATTTTAGATTCCTTCTGCCCCTCACTATCAGGAAGTAATGACAGCTGATACAGCTGCTAGGAAATGAAAGAACCATTTAAAAGCAAGCTAAGTAACCTGCAGCTACCATGAAAAGAAAGCATTTTTTCCGTTCTCATCACTTTTAAAAGCTCAGTATTTACTGAGGTGATTTTTGAATTCTGGAAGCCTGTTTAGTTTGATTTATTTGTGGCTTGAGAGTTCAGATGCAAAGGCATATTTGTCATTTAATTCTTGCTGCAAGGCTTGCCAAATACCCTGTGACTCTAATGAACCTGGAGGGAGGCTTCTTTACTTATGAACATGCTTTAAATTAAAAGCACCAACTGGCAGCTGAATTTTGAAGGTTGAGTGCACAACAGGGGGAAAGAGCAAATGGTAGAGCACTGCTCATATCCACAATTGAGGACATTTTTCCCCCTGGAAAGGTGTGCCCTTATGGAGATTTTGAACTGAGTTTTCTCCACCATGCTGCTCCTTGTCCTTTTTCCTGAATGCCAAAGTTAAAACGCAGCATTATTTTTTCTCCATTTTGCTGTATGCTGAGCACCTTAGGCAGTATATGTTTGGTTGCCAATGTAATAGGAAGCAGAAAGAATTTTGGAAAAAGCAAAAAAAAAAAAAAAAACCTAAAAAACCTGAGCTCTGGAAATCATCTTCCTTATAATGATCTGTTGAAAACCAGAGCAAAAGAGTGTCTAATCCTAGCAAAGATACAGGCAGGGTCCGCTTGGTGGGAAAATCTGGTAAGACCAGGTTTCCTTTTGGCAATTATAAGAATAAAAACTACTTCTCTCCTAAGGTTCACATAATAATGTTTCCCCTCTGCAGGGGGAAGACTGAACTCTTCTTCCCTTCCCCTGGTTGGAGCTCCATCTTGAAGCTTTGAAGCATCTGCTTGGTGCCCCTTGCCTCGCTTTAGCCTCTGCTGAGGAATTGCCACAGCATCAGCAGCAGTCAGGAGGATTTGAGGCAGCAAGCCCTGTGCCCTAGCTGCTGCAGTGGGGCTTTTTTCCTTTTGAATTCTGGCTGGTCCTCCAGGTTGCTGTGGATCCCAGTGTATGTGCAAAGTCTTGTGAAAGTACTTGAACCCCTTCTTCCTCCCAAGAAGGTGCACCGAGTTTCTCTCAGCACTGCAATCCTCTACACTCACACGGAGGTCAAATGGTCTTTCTCTGCTTCTTGAAAGGAAGTAGGAAAACATTGAATTTCTGCTGTTGTAGCTCAACAGCATAGTTAATATAGTAAATCCATGCTGAGGAGGAAAAATGGATGGTGAAGAAAAAAAAATCTAAGAACTGTTTGGACAATTCATACAGCAGGGATACCTTGGCTTTTGTATCAATTTACCCCATGGTTTCAAGGCGGGGTTTTGGGAGTATTTCTGTGTTAGTCTGTGTTTGCTTATTTTTTTTATTCCTTTACTGAAATGATGTTTGTAGGCTTAAATCAAAATTCAGGCTGAAGTTCCTGCTTTCACTTTATTATAAGGAGCTATGAATGAAGATTAAGTGGCTGGGGCGCTGGTACGCAAATATGGTTAGAAATCTCAAATGCTCTGTGCTTCCCAACTTGAACTGGAAGGAAGTGGAATGACAGGGGAAGTTCTGATATGGTTTTTGTGACTGGAGAAAATTCAGCACAACAGAAAGCTGAGCTCCTAGAACACTGGAAAATGGGCTTAAGGTGCAGACGCTTTGCCAGACGTGCATGCTTGTGGTTAAAGTGAGGCTTTCATTCATAAAGGGATACAATTATGTATTTATTTATTCAGTTTTCAGAAAAATATTTTGGCTTTTAATTGAATAAATCCCATAAATTTGAAAGGGACAGTGGATTATGTAAACCATATTTTCATATAAACTAGCATAAAGCAAATCCTAAGATCTCTAGACTTTATCATGTTGAGACAGATAAAGAGTAGGTATTATTGAGTGTGATAGTATCAATCATTTATTAAATATCTTTAAATTTTTAATTTGAGGCACAAGTGAACAAGTGAAGACATTGGGGAGAAATCTTATTTTTCTGATGGATGTTGTTTCTCAGTAACAGGGTAGGATTAACTTGTACTCTGCTTGAAGTCAGGCATTCTAATGACCTTTAAATTTAGGGACACTCAGCTTCATCCTGCTAACTATATTCATATTCCACATGGATTATGGGCTGAGAAAGCAGTGGGAAGTGGCAAAGAAGTAATGATGAAGAGGTGAGTTTTGCTGCACATCTGTGAAGCATTTCCCCCTCCATGAAGGTACCAAACAGCCAAGACCTGGCCAACAGGTGATTTGCAGAGTGAGGGTGTCAGTTTTATTGCACTAAAGAACAGTGGTGAGGATGTGCACATTTTGCAGCTTTCAGATAAACATTTAGACAACAAACTCAATTGTTAGTAGCCTCTCTGCACTTTCTGTTGTACAAGAGGCTGTCCTGTAAAAACAGACTATGTTGCTATCTTTTTTTCTCAAAGCTGATGCCTGTTCATTTTCCCCTTGACTTTTAATAGAACAACATCTAAAGAGTTGCATCAGTTCTCTCTGTGTGATTTGGTTAACTGCACACAGTTGACAAATCCCACTTTTAGGGACAACAGGATCATCTGCAGACATTACATTTCTGCCAATTTTCATCTGTTTTATTTCACTGTAGCTTCATTCATCCTCATGAAAAAACGTAATTCTGGGGTTTTACCATCAAATATCCCAGTTTCCAAGCATCCAGATCTGATTGAAAGGCATAACTGAAATCACCAGTAAGCATTCTGTGGAAGAAATACAGACCCATTTAAGTAGCTCTAGGAAAACTGCCTTGTGTATAAGTCATTACCAGATGCAAAACTTCCCATTAAAGATACTTAAGGCTACAGTAGTTGCAGTTTCAAAGACAGGGAGACACGAGAGCTGAATTATCCATTTCCACGTGCTTCATCTGCAGTCTGCTTCCCTTTAACATGCTATATTACCATCTGGGCCTGCTAATTGTGCTTCATGAGTGCACATTGTAACTACTTGCCAAAAGCCAAGGTATTAATCTCTCTAATCTTCTACTGAGGTTTATGTTCCCACAGTTGCACTGAATTGCAAATTTGGCTGTTGTGTGGCCACAGTAAATGGTGGGGCAGAGACTCTCTGTGAACTTTCACAAAGATTAGTAAATATGGAAACTACTCTGTTGTCTGTGAAAACAATTACTAAAGCAATTGCTGCTTTGCAACCTTACTGAGGTTGGTCATACCTCATACAGGTGATCTTGGCCCGTCACTCTGGCCTGTCCAGTTCCTTCTGCAGAGCCTTCCTACCCTTCAGCAGACCAACACACCAGCCCAGCTTGGTGTCATTTGCAAAATCATTGAGGGTGCATTCAATCCGCTCATCCAGATTATTGATAAAAATATAAAACAAAACTGGCCCCAGTGCTCAGCCCTTTCAATGCAAAGTAATTGATTGTTCTAAAACTTATTTATAGAATCACCAAAATATATAATTTTGCACCACTGACAACTTTTTCACAAGATGTGAATTAAGGAGTTTCAAAAATGAAGGTGCTTCCTGTTACAAGTTGGACTCCATTCCTTTTTAATGAGGTTTTAAATATGGAGGTCTTCCTCTGCCTGTGGAGAGGATGAGCAGAGCTGCATAGAGAAGCTATGAAGAAGCTATGGAGGAGCTCCTCTGCATCGAAGTCCAAGGGCCCTGTTGTTTCAGGGATATCACTGATGCCCTCTTCAAAAATTCTTTCTTGCCTTGCAATATATTGGTGGGGTTTAGCATGAGAATTTTTTTTTGCTTGCTGGTTTTAATCTGATACTAACCTTGTTCTTTGATCCCACAGGATCCATCTATCAGAGGTCTCTCAGATAGGAACTTCCTCAGGACTGCTTTTTACCCTACTAATGTAGAAATCTACATTACTAACAGGCAGGCAAAGAAACTTATGCAGTTATGAGCTCATTTGGTCAGTAAGTATTTAATTTCACTTCTGAATCTCACTTTAATCTGCTCCAAATTATTTGTACATGACAGCTCATGATAGAAATCTCTGACAAATCGAAGACAGTTAGGTATTGAGGGCTGCTATGCCTATTTGTCATGTACCTTTTATTTTATCAATTTATTTCTTCTGAACGGTGATATTTTACATCTCTATTTAGTTCCAGTTGTCAGTTCTCTGCTTCCTTCATGCACTCTCTATTTTATCCTATTTCTTATCTTGCCTACCCTAGAATCTTCTCTGTATAAGAAAATATACAGTATCCATGTCTCTAGCTGCAAGTTTCTGCAGCATGAAAGAAGAATTAAGATACTTGGGACCTATTTAGTCTCTCTTTTTTTTGTGTGTGTGTGTGGATACAGCATCTTGTACTTGTCCTTTTTGAACTTTATTCAGTTCTCATGGGCTCAGTACTCATGTTTGTCCAGGTCCCTCTGGGTGGCTTTCCATCCTTCTGTTGTGGCAACAGCACTGCTCAGTCTCACGTCATCAGCAAACTCACTGAGGATGCACTGGATCTCTCTATGTCACTGATGAAGACATTAAAGAGCACTGATGGCACAACAGAGCCCTGGGGGACACCATTCATCATAGACCTCCAGCTGGACATTGAGCCATCGAGCACCTCTCTCCTTCCTTATCCTCTGAACAGCCCACCTTTCACTTTCAAGTCTCTCCATCCAGATAAGAACATAGAGTGAGACCGTGTTGAAGGCTTTACAGAAGTCTAAATGGGTGACATGTGTTGCTCTTCCCTTGTCAGTCATTACCATTGTCACTGTTGGACAAAAAATAAAGATGCTTGACTTGGGTTCAAAGGTAGAAGAAGATCAGAAGGCTTTATTTACAATTCATTCAGCCTTTTGAATGAAAAAGGCACATTATTGGTTCATTGAATTGACACCTTTCTGCATTAGTTAAGTAACAGAAACAACACCTGGGAGAGAGGTTGTCATGAGAAAAATATTGCTTACTTAGAAATATTATGAGAAAAAAATAGTTATTTACAGAAATTGTCCTTGAAAGAAAGACTATTCCGAGAAATCTTCCCTTGGGAAGAAAATCAGCCACTGACAGGCTGAAAACCTTTCAAACTCAGAAGTATCAGGCCCACAACCATCACTCCATCATAAAAGGCCACCAGATTGGTCAGACAGGATTTGCCCTTAGTGAAAGTGAGCTGGCTGTCTCAGAAAAATGGGAAAAGTTCTTGGGAAAATGTCTGAGCTAGTACTCCTGGAGGCGCAACAACAGAGAAGAACTGAGGAGGATATTTTTCTTACCCTGGAAATGTTCCACTGTAGTCAAACATCAGTCACTTTACACATATTTGTTATTAATTAGAACTAATTTCACACCACCAGTCAGTAGGAACTGCTTCATATAAAGAGGCACAAGCATCTGTGTTACTAATCCCCATTCTCTGCTTTAAACATTCTCAGCAAACATGGGTCAGGTGTGCCAAGGGTCTGGTGCTAGTACTAAGGACTATCATTAAATCCCATGGGAGAGAATGTATCACTTTGAAATATCTGCTTTCCCAAGAATAGAGGTAAAACAGTGTATCTGGCTGGTTTATTTCCTTTTAGTCACTTCAGAAATCTAAGACCAAAAAAGCATCCAGAAGGCTTCAAAAACTGTTTAGCAAAAGATAATGAATATGATCTAGCTAATTTTTGTAATCCAGGCTGGATTAGCAGTTGAGTTTAAACCAACAAAGCAGACAGAAGACACACCCTGTAACACACTTCTCCACAGTGGAAGAGGGGAAATTTATTTTGAAAACACACTAAGGATTTAGACGAGAAACTAATGTTAGAAACAGAATAATGGGCAGCTAAGAGACTGAGGTTTTTTGACAGTTGAAGGAGTTAGTTCATATTTCGGAAAGTCTGTATTTAGGCTGGAAATTTTCAAGAAATCATATATAGATGGCATTAAAGCAAGCAACATAATCTTTGCTGAATCTAAAGAATGGCAGGGAAATTGTAGAGGAGAGAAATTAATGGATAAAAGACATGAGGATTACAGATGAAGGGTCCTTTACTTCTGAGGCTTTACTGTGTCTTTACTGCTGAAAAATACGTGGCTGTGTATCAGCTGTGGAGGACAGCTGTGGAGACACAGACAAAGGCTGAAGGACTTTCACATATTTCTATTTTTAATGTGAGTAATGGCTATTCCATATCCAAGGTGTGGCTACATGTTTTATGCAGTCTTGTGTGTTGTGATATGCACCCCACTGAAGGGAATAGCCACAACACTAATCTGCACAAGCTTTGAATAATGTGTGTTGTAGCTTGATGCTTAACTCATCCTTGTACCACTCTCAGTAACTGGCTGAGATCCTTCCCCAGGAAGACCAGGATGTAGCAGGGCTAAAAGGAACACTGGATGTGCTGCAGCACACTGAGCACTGTAGCCAGCTCCTTTCCTTCCAGCTGATGACAGCCAGCTGCAAAAAGCTCTAGGAAAAGTGTTGTGCATAGGATTCAAAACCAAAGGGCAACAGCCACCTGTGTGGTGCTGTCACAATGAAAATGCAGATGAAAACCACATCATTGCTGTATCTTTCATCATTTTGGTGAGGGGTGGGAAACTAATAATTCCCTCATATGTGTGAGGCTGAGGATGATTAGAGGACTTTCCTCCCACCTGTCCTTTCAACCTAGGTATGCTTGAAGGAGATACAAGTATGTTCATCCCTGGCAGATGGGATTATCCATGTGAGGACAGGTTTAGTATTTTGAATCTGGAATTTGGCCGCTTATTTGCCCTTCTTGGAAGCAAGTAAATTGGATTACATTTGTTCATTAGCATAAGATCTGGAAGTGCAGAAAAGGACTGGATCTTTCTGTACATGTCACAAATTGTCACAGCTAAAAGCAGAGCAATTTGCAGGAGATGCCAAGCCTGGTGTTTGAGTCTTTGTTTATTAGCTATCAGCAAACAGAGACAGATGTACACCTAAGTCCTTCCACACAGAGTAATCCAAATCTGTTTCCTGGAGGAAACTGTACATGAAAGAAAAAAGGAAAAAAAAAAAAAAGTAAAAGGAAAAGCCTAGGCCAGGCATGTGCTTAAAGTTCAGCGACTCCGGCTTGGTGGATTAACCTGTCTGGGAGGAAATCCTTGACATTATTTTGAAAACTGAGGAATGGTAAATGTTTCTACCCCTACTCATCTGATTGTTTCAGTCCTTTCTTACAGAGGTTGGTTTGGTATTTAACTTCACCTGTATTGTGCTGTTGGTAATCTTTTGAAGGAGGAAGGTTCTTTGGGTAAACAGATCAACATCAATAGTGATTGCTGATTTCCAATGTCTAATAACAAACACCTTCTTGTAATTATGTTTTCCAAGTTCAGCTAAACAATTGATAAAAAATGTGCAACTTCTGAGTTGTTGAGGAGGGTGATGCTACTTTTGATCCAAAACTGCACACCAGTTAAACACTTTTGAACTTTGCAGCATAAAGCAAGTTCCTTATGTAACTGGGTTTTTGTTTTTCCTTTCAGAAAATGATATTACAAAGGAATTATTGAATAATCTTGTACCAGAATATCACTGTATGCATCATGAAAATATAGATAACTCTGTAATTCTAAAGCACTCATTTTATGTTTTCCTGCAATTTTTCATTAACTCAGTACTTGGAAAATTTATGTATGAACTTCATGTAAATTCTTCAATAGTATCTATTGAGGAAGAATAGAAAGTTGATAAATGGTTTTCCCCTCAAAGTGTTGGGTTTTTTAATAAAAAAGTGGATAAATTGGTTTAGTGTTCTTCCTGTACAAAACCCCTCACCAACACTTGAATACAATAAACTACTTTTTCTCTCAATAATCTGGAGCACATTTAACATTGAACTTAATTCAAATGTAAACTTTAATAGTACTGTACCATGCATGTTCCCCAGCACATTTCTGTCACTAAATGAGCCAGAATTCAGCTAACTTTTCTATAGTTTTGCTAATATGAATCCTTTCTCCCTTCATAGTGGCAGATTTTTGGACAGTGGTATTTCTTTCTCCATGGAAGGTATAGCTTTAGGTCCTGAGGTGCACCTTGGGCACAGGTCAATCTGGACTTTGCTTGAAGGCTGCTGCTCTTCAGGTTTATACAGCCACTACAGAATGGATGAGAGATGCCAGTGTGCAAGACAGTCAGCTGTCTCCTTTCCACTTGGTGCTCTCTTCCATGCAATAATGTAGATTTTATAGTTTTAATTAACTCACAGCAAATTTGTTTCTTGCCCGTCCTGTAAAGGCACAGTAAAAGGGTGCCAATGCGCAGACAAGGCCTTGGGTTTTTTCAGAAGGCAGAGGAGTGTACACTTTGTAAGAGCTATGCATCTACCTAGCTGGCTTTCAGGAAAGTCTATTGTAATTTTATTCCTCAGTATCTATTGCTCAGTATTTATTTTCTGTAGAACCTAAGGGTTCTGTGGGGTGCAAATGGCAATACGTCAAGTCTGTGGCCATGCCTGATGCCTTAGCATGGACAAAATCTGGGATAGTCTCCTTTATGATAGGAGCTCCATGCTCATGTGTCAGATTTTTTTAGAACTTCATACCCCCCTGCATGTCTGTCCATTATAAGTCATCTGATTAGCTATTTTAATTAACTCTGATTTCTATGCAAAGGCAGTGCAAGAGCATGGATTGTGGACTGGATGAGAGACCCACCAGGAATCAGCAGCTCTCATGAGTGAGGATGACGTGGTATGGGCATTGCCAGAGGTAATTTTTGTGTAGATTGCCCTATGAAACTCAGTTACATGAAGCAAATCTTATTTTGCATTATATAACCCAAAGATAGGAAAAGTTGCATATTTGTGTGCATGTGGATGTATATTTGTAGAAACATCTCCATAGATAGAAAATTAATGGAAAAATCCATGCTACAGGCATTTATTAGTCCTAGAGCGTGTTAACACTTTAAAGATATTATATAATAAATATAATATTATATAATATAGTATCATAAATAATGTCTGTACAAAAAGAGTTTACATGAAGATTTCAGAGTGTTCAATAGGAGTATTTAGGTGAGTGTCACATCCAAGAAAATATGAATCATGACAGATCATGAATTGCCTGTGAAAGGCCTGATAACACCATGCATGTGTATATCCCTGGGAAACATTTGTCTCTTGGGCTAAAAGAATCTATTCTATCCTCAGTTTTCTCTTCAAACCAAAATAAACAAGCGCATCAGGGACAGTATATATGATACTGTAATACAAAGAATAAAACTGAGTCTCTGGCTTTGTGCCCCTTTGCTAAAGTATGGGTTTCAAAAAGAAATTAGAATTGATTTCTTTAAATGTCATTGTCAAGAGACATGTGGATCTTGCATACAGGGGGTTTGGATCTTCTGTTTCTTGTAGCTCTTTTTATCATCAGAAGCCAACACTGAATTTTCTCCCAAATAACTTCGATAACTATGTTAAAGGCAATTTAGTAGGATCTATATTACTAAGGTATAATTTTTCCCAGCAGTGTAATTTTAACTCCATCTAAGGCACAAGACTGCTCCCTTGGGCCTGCTGAAAGCAAACATTGCTATAGTTTTCACTGTTAAAAGACAAAAAAAAAAAAAAAAAAAAAAAAGAAGAAGAAAAAAGAAAAAAATCACTGTAAGAAATTTAACTCCTGCTTGTAGAGCTTTTGCCAAGGCAAATAGAGTGAATAAGTTTTATTGGGAGTAGCTGCAAAATGATTTTCAGAAGTTCATGGGAAGGAAGAAAGATAAATTGAGGGACTGTGTGAGGAAGATGGTAAAGTAATATTCTTTTACCTCATGTAACAGTTGTTGCCTCTGCATGGTGTTTGAGAGAGGAAGGAGGAGTCTTATAGAAGGGTGGGAGGCTGGGAAATGACAGCCTGGATGAAAATACTGAGGAGAGAAACTTGGGACGCTGATGTGCAATGGCTGCATTCAGTAAAGAAGCAAGGATGCCCTGTGCTCCAGCCTGTAGGCTAGAGCCACTTGTGAATGATCATCTCTGCTACACTTGTATTGATGTGCAGGTGAAGATTTCATTAAGCTTTGCAGTCTGATTTGAGTGATTATGTTTCCAGTGATAATGTCATTTCTATAGGGACTTTAGCAATGTCCACGTTTAGATTTTATTATGGTGAAGGTAGGCATTTGCATCAACCATTCAAAAAGCTAAGACAGGTATAAAACACCTTTGGAACACATTTAGTAACATATCACTTATGTAAATGCTATAGGTTGTCCCAGTCATTAAAGAGTCATATCCTGTCAATGAGAAGAGAACTTCTTGCAGTCAGTGATTTAACCACAGTCTGTCATGTACAATGGTTGGCAAAGATGCTTTAGCACATATTACATTTAGAGGTTAAAATATAAGCCAGCTGACAACTGGAGTAGCAAATATATTTCCATTATACAGTAGTAGCAGCAAAATTATCATCTTGAAAGAGCCTCACAAGCAGGGATATTCATACTAGGACTTGTACAGTCACGCATTCCAGCACTGGTTCTTACTCCCTCATCCTTTTCAGACAAACTGCAGAATAAATAAGACACTAACTTTTAGACCTATTCTGAGGTCAGGTTTGAAGGATATTTTCTTTAGGAGAGCAGCAAGATCCCTGTCTCATTGAAGTATCTCTCAGTCAGGCCTTGCTCTTGTGAGCCTGAGGGCTGTTAGCTTTAAATGCATCAGCAGCTGCTAATTGCTGCAGTACAGCAGGAGGAGAGTTAGTCTCTTGAGCACTGCTGTAAGATAAATAGTAGTGTTGATTGTGCTGTGTGAAATAACTAGATGCCAATTCAACACTAGGATTTACCTGCTTTGCAAGTGTTAAGAGGATGGAGGTTTTTAATAATTTGGGTTTGGGGTTTTTTTGGCTATGATTCTTGCATTAACTAGGAAAGGAAAATTTTGCTGTGTTTAACCATGAATCTCTCAGGAAAAGTAGATTTATGCAGATTTACTTGGAAAGTGGTGCTTGCAAAAAACCTTAATTCTGGAATTTAAGGTTTTATTTCCCCTAGGAAATGCCTGTACTTGTTGATTTTGGGGTCATGGCAAGAGCTCGCCTCTATTGTTATTCATTCATTGAGCAAATAAGGATAAGTCGTTTAAGTGTCTACAAGTCCTAAATGAGCCTGGACTGATTTTTGTGCAAAATTCTGCTATTCCCCAACATGAGAAGGATGTGAACCTGTTGGAATGAGTCCAGGGTAGGACCATGAAGATGATCAGATGGCTGGAGCACTTCTCCTATGAAGACAAGCTGAGAGATTTGCAGCTGTTGAGGCTGGAGAGAAGAATCTGGGGACAGCCTATAGCAATGTTCTGGTACCTAAAGGGAGCCTACAAGAAAGCAAGACAGGGACCTGGTACAAGGGTATGCAGTGATAGGACAAAGGGTGATGGCTTTAAACTGAGAACAGAGATTTGATTTAGATATTAAGAAGAAATTATTTACAGTGTGGGGGATGAGACACTGCAACAACTTGCCCAGATGTCCCTTCCTGCAAGTGTTCAAGGCCAGGTTGGATGTGCCTTTCTTTTTGACAGAAAACTTTTAAGTTACTCTACTGTGTACAGATTTAAAAGCTTAACTTCACTGCTGTGTTTTACAGTCTTGACTTATGTTGTTTCTGAACTGCCTGGAGACAACATGATAAATATTTTTCATTACTATATCCAAGTATAGTCCTGAAGGATTTCTTTTGTCATTGAGCTGTTTCTAGGAATATTGCTGACTGAATTGTATAATGTCAGGTTGATACCATGGCTTTCTGCAATCTTGCTGAATAACTTGGGGTTAAAGTTAACTTCGAGAGTAAAAACAGCCAATAAGTTGTAGATTTGTCTGGTTTCTGCTTTGTCCCTATATTGTGTTTGAATGAGTCCTGCAGTTCAGGCTGTAGTGTTTGGCAGATTGCTTCTGAAACAACAACTTGAATAAAATCCACCCAGGCTTCTCTGAGTCAAAATGAGCCGTGGCCACTGAGGTAAGCTCTTCTCAGCAGGCTGGATAGAGTCATCTCACACTGTTCCTGGGAGAAATTAGGGAAGGAATTTAGATACCTTCCTATATCAGACAGTTTTCTAATGGGTATTAAAAATTGCTTTACTTGTTACTGTTATCTCTTTAGAAAACACTTCTTGATGCTTGCAACTTTGTCACTGAATTCTCCAAATTTTTAAGGGCTGAATTCTCAGCTTTGCCTACCTGCACTGCTAAGTGAGCCATACAAACAGTCTGGGAACACTCTTGTGTATGGGGTTAAATCCCATGCTTGCTCCATTCATTGCTGCTCTGAGGGATCAATTAAAGAAGGTTTTACTTTAATCTACAGCTGACTCCAGCCCTTAGGAATGCATGCATTTGGGTATTCTTGGGCACATACAGGCTGTACCTAATCTAGCATATAGAGATCTGAGTATGAAGTAAAATGAATTTGCATTTCCAAATTTGTCATCTTTGCTAATTAGCATAGCCGCAGGTCTTTAAGGAAACTCAGATAGGTCTTTAAGGAAACCTAGAGGAAAATCTCAGAAGGCATAACCATTAGAGAGGCTGTGTCATCCCAGCTAATCAGGGTTTAATTTCCCTCCCCTCCACTTCCTAACCTATTAGCTGAACTGTGCTTGTGGATAATGGTTTTAGAAGTCTGCCTGTAGTCAACTACATCTTGCCAAAAGAAATCCTACTCAGTGTACGGGAAATTCTGTTTGGGAGATCACATTTCTGGATATGTAGTCTTTGAATGTGGAACTATTTCATATTCAACAACCAGTTACTCGTACCTGGCTGCAGTGCCATAATACACTGCCTTTGATTGTGTCTCTTTACACTGCCTGCCTACTTAAAAGTCTGTTGTTTTAAGGCAGCATAGAACACCAATTGATGTGAAAGTGATTTGGAGTCTTTATTGCTCAACTGGCACACAGGAAATGACCATAAATGTGTCATCTAATGGGAATATTTTGCATATTTTTTTCCAGAAAACTATGCAGTGTGTAAGTGATTAATTAGCTTTGATGCACAATTTTTAATGGAACAGCTGTCCATCACCACTATCGTTATTCAAAGCAGTTTTCTGCTGGTGAAACAATAGTATTTGCAGGATTCTAAGTGACCTGTAAACCAGTTGCCCCTAGCACATGGACCATTAAATGGGAGTGGAGATGGTGCTTGACTTCAGTAAGATGTATGCTGCTTTGTGAGCTGTCAGCCCACAGAAGAGAGCAAAACAAAAGGTGCATGAAAACAGCTGCTGAACAATGCTACAGGGAAAAAAGTTCTCTGCATGAGCAACAAAACATGGGCACAAAATGTGTTTTAGATCTCTCCTTCCTGTTTGTCATCATATGACATTTTCATTTTTATGTGTCTCCATCTTGTCAGTTGAGCCTGTGGGTTTCACTTCACAGCATCTGCTCCCAAGGGTCCAACTCCCGGTCTGAGATATAAGGAATGGGCTGCATCCTCCTACACTTGCTGTAGAAGAGGCAGGGCATTAAGACAGTCATGTCACCACCCTGATGTGGGAGTTTGCTGCACTTTTTACTGCAGGAACAGCTAATGGACCCATGAGGGGAGCATCCCAAACAAGCTGATACTTGTGGGTGTGTCTCAGATGCAGAGCAGCTCTGCGGGCGTGTTTCTGTGTTGATTGTTTCAAGTAACCCCTGGAAGCTGCATCCAGTGGCTCCAGAACTGAGGGAGGAGTCTGGGAAAGCAGTCTAACTTTCTAGGTTTGACCCAAACTTCCTCTGTGGCCTCAGTGCTGTCTTTGGGATCCAGATATTTCAAAGTGTTTGAGAACTTAACGGGCTTGGGACAATCTGAGCTTAGTCTTCATTCATTCTTCATCCAAATGACTCAGGATTAAAATTAGATATTGTTTCCCTTTACCTTTCTTGGCACAGATATTATAATACTTGCTATTTCTAGTGCAAACTGGAAATTTTTCACTGAGGAGGACTTTGCCATTTGCCATTCTCTTCTTCTTGCCAACAGACAGAAACCAATGCTTCTGGAGACTGATTATTCCTGTTCCCTTTGATATCTACTCTGCCTGCACTCCTGCAGTCTCCCCGAGGAGAACAATTTGGATTTAACTCTGACTGCTATATGACAGGTTCAAGCAAATGTTCAGACTGCTTGAGTAGTTCCAGATGCAGGGACTGCCTCCTGTTAAAATATATAATCTGCAAATGATCAGTGAGGTATGGAATTGACTGGGACTTCTCACTGGGCCACAATTAGAGAATAAAACAATACCTGCAGAAAGAGAAAAGAAATTAAGAGTTGTTTTGTGATTCTCTGCTGTTCTTGCTGTAATGTCCTTTTCCCCATGCTCCACTCATCTGTCCTGAGCTGATTGCACAAACTGCGACCTTCTATTACTCTAAGCAGATTTCAGTAGACAACTGCATGAAAAGGCAGTGTGGGAGGTGCATGACATTCCTTTCAGTTTGTTTACTCTAAGAATTAAAATAAAAACCAGACCCTTTCCAATACATCTTCAGCTGATGGAAATGGGAAGAAAAATGTTCCAGTTTGCTATGTCTGGTAATCTGGGATGGAATATGAGCACTATTTCATCCCAGTTACCCTTCTTATATATTCATTCTGTGCTGAAAAGTAGAATGGCCTCTCTTCTTTCACTAGAATGACTGCATGTCTGACATGTCTGTACAGTTCTGGCAAAAGCAGTGATCAGTTCTTTAAATATCTGTAACTGTGTTTGATGATGGTGAGAATAATCTTGTTCTCCACAATTTACTTGTCACAATGGGAGCAAAGGAGAACAAAAGTGTTTTGTGCTTCTCCCAAGCACACATTTTTGTGTTAAAGCGGTATCTGTGTATTGATGTCGTTTTCACTGCTCTCTTCCTCTGTAATCCTCAGACCAGTCTGGCCTTGTAATGTTGTAATATCAAATTATATTGGTTCATAAGACTACTTAAGTGACTTTGCTTGTTTTCCTGAAAAAAGATGTTTGATTTCTGTGGTCGCCTTCTCCAATCCATGACAAAACCTACAGCTCAGCAAGAAATACCTTCCCTACTACTCAAAGACAGGGAATGTTTTGCTTACCATGTCAACAACCCTGCTAAATAGTTTCCAGCACAGCTGGAACAATTGGCAAGCTTGGTGGTTCATGCTCACTCCTGGCACCTCTTGATAAGCAAGAAGATTTGCAATTTGGAAACCCTGCATAAGGTATATGTGCCTAAGTGTTATGACTGGCTCAGTGCTCATGTAGAGTGGTTGGACAAAAAACATAATGTATAAAACATATAAAGAGTACAAATGTAATTTTATTCAAACCTAATCCTTTCCATAAAGGAAAGGTAGCTTTGAATCTTGTACTATATGCACCAGCATAACTATACAAAAGTGTTTTGATTTAAAATAACCGAATTGTGACTGTATTTCCAAGAAATACCCCTCAGCTTTGTGGATTAAGAAAATACAACACAGACACACAAACACAAAATAAACCAAGCCAAGAAAACCAACAATTTTTTTTCCTTCTAAGTGACTTGAGGAGGAAGTTGTAGATAGTCAGCTAGATTGTTAGCATTATGGGAATACACTTGTGTTCACATTGCTCTGCAAGAGACAGGACAGGCAAAGTCCTCCCAGTGGATTACTGGGAGGCCTGGTAATATGATTTTATTAGATTTCTTAGATCTGAGTTGACATTTCATTCAGCTTGGTTGAAGAGTGACACAGCAACACAAATTTAATGTAAGATACATAGTTGTAAAATGTGAACAAAACAATGATTCAGAGCTCTTATTCTAGCTAATAAAAGTTGATCTTTATAGTGAGCTTTTGAGGGTTTTGGTGTTTTTGGTGTTTTTTTCCAAAGGAACAAAAGAAATGAGCTCTTCCAGTTAGTCAAGGAACAAACAAAAAAAGTTCCATCAGACTTTCCTGTATCATGCTTTGGAAAGAGTAAATGGTCACAGATTTGTACTCAGTAAATACAGATTCGTATTAGTTTTATTAGGTTTGAATCAGATGTTATTGATGTGAAGCTACTCTGCTGTGTAAGTGGTCTGAAATCAGTTTTGAATGTTATCTTGTGATTTTTTTTGTTTTGAAAAATGAATGTTTCCAAGCTGAACCCCAGTGTAGCAGTAGTTAGACCCCTCAAAGGGAACTATCCATAATTTCTGTAGCAATGCAGGAGGCAGTCAGTGGTTGTTAGATCAAAGATACCACTTTGAAAATTTGCTGCTCTTGTGTGTCCCATGGGGAAGCATGGCCTAGAGTCAAATCCGTATCCTGTCATATGGGGGAAGGCAGCAAGCAGCTCTGTGGGGCTTAGCTGCCTCCTGGGGTGGCTGAACCATGACAAGCAGGTTTTAAGATATGGAATGCTTCAGCAAGGTGTCACTTGCTCCCACTTTCAGAAGTTACTTCTTGTACAAGCACAAGAATGTAAGTCGGAGCAGCCACAGACCTGCACCACACTCCTGCGGCTGATCTGCCTGAGGGGGGAGACACCTTCCCAACTTATGGGATATTTTTTGTGTAGAAATCTTTTCAGGAATGGATGCACAACCCACCCTTGTCTTGTGTGGAATGAACTGTCTGCCTGGAGGCAGATGAAGAGACTGGGGACAGGATCCTTCAGCTTTGTTGAATCACCTGTCTGTACAACCCAGTTAGGTCAGCAAGGTTTGGTTCACTTTTTAAATCTTCCTATCACTAATAACCCTACCTGAATTTCAATATCCAAAGATGAAAGCCTTCATCGTTTATTACAGCTCACAGGTCTTTAGTGTTTGCTTTAGTGTTCATACTTACAGCCAAAATATCTGACACTTGAGATTTTTTCACGGTAAATTTATTGTGTATTGAAAAATGTAGTCCAACATGGTGATGCTGAAACTGTGCTTGAGTCAGGAGTCCTTTTGTAGTGCTACAGGAAATCCTGCCTGGCTGTGTTGCCATTTGACTGAGTTTTTAAGTAGGTTCCCACAAGGCAATATCTGCTGGAGTCCTATGAACTGGATTAGACTTTGTGTCTGAGATACAGCTCAGTAAGCTTCACAGTGCATGGTACAGTTTAAACACCATTCCATGTGCTACCATGCTGCCTTGCATATTCATAGGTTTTAACACCTTTTTCAAGAGGCAGGTTTTTTTATGGAATTGGTGACATCAAAGCTGTCCCAGGACTTGAAGTACTTGCTGACTTGATATGGTTCTGCAATATTACCAGTACTGGTAACAAATTAAAAGACTTTCCTGTGCCATTGTTAAGAGGACTTCATTTACTTTCTTTCAATGACTTCCAACTGTGTTGCTCTCAGCATGCATTATCCATGTGCAACCTTGTAAATAGCTTCTAGTTCTTACAGCACTGATATAAATCAGAGGGCCATTTTCTCTAGGGGACTTCAGCCTTAAGCTCTACAGCTTGTTTTGAAATGAAAACCGTGTTCAATTAAGGTGATTTGTTTGCTGCACAAAGATTTAAGTATCTCATACTGCCATTTATAGAGAGGCAGAGCTGGGAGGATATAAACACAGCATGAGTATTTCTTGTGTGTTCTGCTTTCCACTTCCACCTATCTCTTTTCCAGATATCGCCAGCTGAGATACAGTCTGCTGGAAGTGGGGTGTGATGAGAGTGCCACCAACAGTGTAGGCTGTGAGATTATCTATTCATAGATGATTCTGTTCACAGAGAAGGAGAAAACACTAGGGTCCATCTCACACACACTGGCTTGAAGTTAAGTTCCTAAATAAATATCCTGCTTTTCAAGACAGCTTGCTAGATACAAACCAATGGAAAAGTAGAACAGGAAAAATGCTCCTGAACCAATATTCTTGGCCTTGAGGGGGGTTAAAATATATAAAATTGCTTTGAACCAATATATTGTCTTGGGGGGTTTTGTGTGTCATTCACAGAAGCAGTAAGAAGGATATTTGGCAAAACAAAGTTCAGAGTGCTCTGTGTTTTTGTATTCTCCTGGTCCCATATGGGTCCACCCATAAGGTTTCTGCAGGGACTGTCAGTGCCCTGCTTTGTGCAGCTCAGCCCCTTTCACTGGCCTTGATCTATATCCCCCTGCTAATTTTTGTCTCTCATTCATGTAAAACTGGTCAGGCTGTCACCACTTCCCAGCATGGCCCCAATAACAAAGCTAATTTTGCTGAAAAATATCAAATTTCTCTTTCTGTGAAGAGGCCAGGAGACAAGAAATTCTGCTCCTGCCACAGGGCATATCAGGCCTGTGGGACTGAGAGACAGATCTGACATGTATCTCTGACATTTTTCTTTGTCACATGGGTGTCTTTTCAGGCAATACCATGAAGATTACCAGAAGGGAATCTCACATAATTTACTCAGACCTTTTGACCTTCAGCAACCCTATTCTTGGCTCTCTGTGTGCAAGCTTTTTGCTTCTCCTGCTGCAGATGAGCTTGCTTCTCTGTTGTCCTTGCCTTCGTTCCATTCGTGCCAAAGTGACTGACTGCTTTGGGGTAGGGAACAGGGAGTAGGACCAGGGTATCTTCCTGTATCAACCTGTCACAAGTGTGATCTCAGGGCCAGATTCTCAGGAACTGAAGCAACAAACCCTGAGGGTTTTCACATCCCCATTATACATATTCTGTGGGATTTACTTCAGGCCACATTTTGTTTGGTCTCAAACTTCCTAACTCAACATGCTTTTAGGAGCTCTCTCAAGGAAAACCGTCCCATGAGGCTTTACTTGCTCTACCACAGGACACAGTTTGAGACATTCTCTAAAGTGCCACATGAAGATACCCTCAGGTGGATGAGGGTATCACTTCAGTGCACACATCTATATCCCTGCTGAGTGTCCCCATACTGAATTTGGACAGCATCTGTTGTCACGTGTCTTGAAGGGGAAAGTGAAAGGCTTAATCCCAAAATTGCATCAGCTCATCCAGAATAGGCAAGGAATGATAACGAAAAAGGAGCTGAGAGAGCACAGAGAGAGCCTAGTAAAGTAAAAGGGAGAGAAAATCAGATCAGGACCCCGCCAAGGAAAGGTGATGGGGCCTGGAGACCCAATTGCAAGAAGGGAATTATGCATGAGGAGGCTGTGAAATGTCTGCATAGCAAATGACTCTTTCAGCAACTGGTGTAGAGAGCTCACGGTGTAAGAGAAATAAAGGCTGAATAGATACGAGGTGAGGGGAAGAGGAAAAGGCAAGGAAATCTCTTGTCTGCAGATTTCTGAAAGTGGATGGTATACCTTGAGAAAGTATTCCTACAGACTTTCCTTGTTCTTAAGCTTTTCCAGTCATTCACTATTGGCCCTATCAAAGATGTTTTCCCTGCTCTTGAGGAAGTAGCTATAACATGGCATATACAGAGGTAGCATTTAAGTATACACTCATAAGATGAGAAAGGGGATGACAGGATTATGTATCAGCAGAGAAATTAGGAGTATTAAGATGTGAAGATGGTGTTGCTGGAGGTGGAAAGTACAGAAGTGGATGGTAGGATACAGAAGAGGAGCATGCATGATGGCCAAATATATGGACAAGTTTCTGTATGCTGGCAGCAGTGTAGCTGTAATATTCAGGTCACTGTTGCAGTGCTGTTTTCGTCTTTCCCACTGTCTTCATTTACTTTTTTGAATTTTTTCTTTCACAAAAACAGCCAGCCTGCATCTGGGGGAAAAGGGAAACACAGCAAACTGACCTTTACAGTCAGGGATGCTCTTGGGTGCTTCTTGTACTTTTATCCAATTGTGCAGCACTCTTTAGCTAACAACAAAACTGAATCATTGCAAAATTAATTGCTGATACAGTGCAAGGAAACACATCACTTACACATGCAATTTAAACACCGAAGGTTTTTGCAGAGGGAGGGGAAAAGCAATGGTGTGCACAGCTCTGTGTCTGTAAAGCTGTTCCAATACTATTGCAGCCTGAGTCGCTCCAAATCCTTTGGGTACACTTTCGGCTTTTTCACAGTCGTGCGCACACTTGATTACTGTGTTCGTGCAAATCTCCAGTTGAGAGAGAGAGAGAGTCAGTAATTCTGGCAAAGCAGGACAAAACTGGTAAACGGTGGGAGTCTTGACAAGGCCATTTGTTGTCATAGTCTCAGGAGGATGTTTGTGGTCCAAGACTAGAAGGGTTCAGGGGAGGGAGTGAGGATAAAGAAGAAAATGTTAAGAGTTTATTGGGGAAATGCACAGATGGATAAGAAGCTGGCTTATAACTAATCTATAGAATTACTATAGAATTACTGGCTATTGTGTGTTAAAAGGAAGCTAATTAGTATCCTGAAATTAAATTACACATAGGAAACTGGTATTTTATCTTTCTGTGGTTGTGATAGATACGAGTTTAATTAATATGTTTCTGTGAAATTTTGCTGTCTAGATGAGCCACGGTGTTTATGTATATGTGTATGTAGATTATTTGTGTCTGTGTTGGTAATCTCTTTGCATTTACATGACCAGGGACCAGAGGAAAATCTGTAGGGTACTAGAGGGAGTTATTAGAGACCTGAAAGGAGTTTCTATAGAGTGTAAAACTCCCTGCCCCAGGGGAGGTACCTAGGCATTCCTACCTGAACCTGAGAGTATGTTAACCCATTGAACTCCGTGTTTCGTGGGCTTCTGTTATCCCTGAGGGACCAAGACTGTGACCACCACTTTGACCAATAGGCATCAAAATTGCAACAAACAAGTTTTGTCAGGGGATACACAGGTGATCACTTCATACCTTTCTACTCTCATCCTTTGTTTCTCTTTCTTTTCTGTTATACTTTTTCTTAGGTGTTATTTTCATGCTTTTATGCTGTTGCATTCCTAACCAAAGTGGCTACATTTTCAAATTTTCCAAGTGCCTTATTTAACCTTAATGTTCTAAAATGTGCAAGCGAAAGTTTATCAAAGCTCCTGAGAATTTTGTTGCTTCTTCTGCACACTGCCCCAAGTAAATCAAACAACCTCCCTCTAACCCGACAAGCGGACATGGGCATAACAATAGTAGTACTTCTATATTGATGCATATTCTCCCTTAAAAAATTATTGATGCCTTCAGCTTTTGACAATTGCCTCTAAAACCTGAAATGTTTGAGAAGGAATTTCTAAGGAAAGGAAAATCCACTGTCCATTTTCAACTTTACTTTTTCACTGTCCATCTTCAACTTTGTGCTAATTTTCAAGATTTGGAGAAAGGAGAATGACAGAAAACAAGAGATTTTCATTACATATTGGTGCCCAGAATCAAATTATGGTCTGTACTATACTTCTCTTATCCTGCTGGTTTTACTGGAATGTCAGCTGTAACTGCACAGCAGGATTTGGTTTACCTCTTTGAAGAGTAACTAACTTAAAAACCAGATGTTTGTAACATACTTTTGCATTCCTATGTAGTACATCTTCCCATATATATCTATGAATATACATATTCCTAGATCCACACATTCTGCTTGGTTTTTTAAATGTAGTTTTAGAATAATCTCACTCACTGACCAAGATAATTGCCACAGCACCCAAGGGCTGGTTCAGCTTTTTCTGTACCAATGCTTGCTTTGAGCAGTTTGATCTTTAGGTGCAGAGTATAACCCTCTGACAGGGGAAAGGAAGATAAGTTATAAAGGAGCACTGCTGGCTTTCAGCATGTTGTTTGTTTGGGGTTTTTTTAAGCACATAACTTAAACACTGCTGCCCAAAGAGAAAATAATTTGGTCATGTCTTACATTTCATGTCACATTCATAACTTAAAAGGCAGCTGCTTCCTAACACTGTTGAGAGCACAGCCAAATTTTGTACAACCCCTCTACATAAGCAGCTCTTGTCAGCTGTTCTCTAGCAGGTGTCAAAATATTGGGTGACATCCTTTGCAAAGGGTGAGTGAAGTCTGAACAAGAGTCCCTGCTCTGGATCTGGCCAAAACAAGCCAAGGAGTGAATGAGAAGGCCAGCCCAGGGCAGTGCAGGTAGTTGGCAGCTCTATACTGACAGCCTGAAGCAGCTAATGAGAACAGCTCTGGAAGAACTTGCTGTGGTCCAGAGGAGGCATAAACATCCCTGCACAGGAATGTTTCTGGAATGTTTAATGACATTATTCTACAGGATCCTTCTAAGATAAAACAAACCAGTCTAGGTGGGCAGACAGAAAATTAACATAACATTTCTGCTTCCTGTACACAACAGTGACCAAGGGTATACCAGGGGGTTCTATAAGGCTATGGTGCCATTTGATGTCAAGCCCCAGAGTTATGAGTTTTTTCTGTAGATTATCACTCACTCAGATTCCAAGGCTGCCATAATTTAAAGGGGGAGAGTCCATTTCTACATCACAGATGGTTTAATGTCTTGCCAGATTTTTTGTCATTGATTCATGGTTTGTTTTCTTTCTGAGGGATGATGGAAAGCAGGATGGGGACTGGGGTAACAAGGTGATTCTTACAATAAGCAAAGATAAGTTCATGACCATCTGAGGAGTCTGAATGTACGTGAGTCAAGCCAGAGTGCTGAGGGAATTGGCTGATGTAGCTGCCAAGCCACTCTCCTTGTAATTTGAAAATCCATGGCACTCAGGTGAAGTCCCAGGTGACTGGAAAAAGGGAAATTTTGTACCCATTTTTAGAAAGGTTTCAAATCAGGACACTGGGAAATACTGAACTGTCAGCCTTACCTCTGCACCTGGGAAAGAGATGGAACAGATTCTCCTATGGCACATGGAAGAGAAGGAGATGATATAAGTCCTGCTGACCAACCCAGTGGCTTCCGGGAGGAAGTGATTCCATCAGTGGACAGAGGAGGGGCTACAGATGTATTTTCTTTGGACTTCTGTAAAGTCTTTGACATCCTTTTCTTTGAATGTTGTTCTTCTACTAATAGACCTCAATTTAAACTGGAAGCTTGTGCCAAAACTAAGAAAACCAAAAATCTTCCTTTATTAAATTATAAAACAAACTGTACTGAACAAATATTTCTTTACAATAAAATGTACCCTCTTCATTGCATTTTCCTGGTAAAACTGACTTCATTAGTTTTATTGCACCATTTTTACTCATTAAAATTTAATAACATTTGTTGATGAAACAAGAGCAGCTAAAAATTTTTGAAATAATTCAGCACTGACTTACTTCCACTAATGTATGAAGATGCTACATTGCTTTCTGGAATTTTTTGAGCTTAATTCCTAAAAGCATTTCAAGATTTTAGTGGGTTCTCTTGAATTCATTTAAGTAGGAGTTTTCATCCTTCATTTAGTCCTCACTTTGTGGCTGGAAGGGTCTTCTGCGGGAAAGGAAAATGGAAAACCTTATTGTTCTGTTCCTGTCATCACGAAGACTCCAAATGAGATCAGGGATCTTTCTGTATAGGTTAAGTGGGGGAAAAGAGTCATATTCCATTTTTATGTACTCATTGAGGGGATGTTTATTTTTTTTGTGGTCCACAAAAATATTTAATACCAAAATATTTATGATGGAATCATTAGAGGAGGATACCGTGACATCCGGAATAAAACAAAAAGGTCTAATATCACCAAAATCCTCCTCCTTTCCTGCAGTATGTAGAAGGAAAATAGGGTTTTGGAAAAGAGCAACATTCTTTTCCAGTCAGACTATCTGAAAACACTTTTTGCCTCCTCGATTTTCAGAGTTAGTTCTTAATACGATCTTTACTCACAGTCAGAATAACATGTAGGTTAGGAAACAAGTACAAGCTCTTGTGTGTTAAGGGAACTAGGATTTTATAGATACCTGGACTTACAGATGTGTAGCAGGTGCTTCTCTTTCAACTCAATTCAGTTTGCAGCAGAAAAACAGAGTGTACACTAAAAGTGTTGTTTCTTTGAACCAATTTGCTTGGTCAAACCAATATTTTCACTAAGAAAACTTGTCACACATGTTTTTGTTTGAAACAGACCTATATTCATAGTTTCAAGAAGGTTAATAACATTGCAACCTCTGGAGAATAAAATAATGACAAAGTTCATTTTCTCTCCTAGCTGTCAGATGATGCAAATATAGCTAGGCATAGTGCAATGATTTCACACTAAATAGTTTCTCTGTATACCAGCTTTTTAGACAATTACCCAATTAGTCTAAATTTACACTATCCTTCAGTGTAGTCAGTTATTTCAGGTGATTCTTGTATTTTACTGTATAAGGTATTCTTTTAAATAAAACAAATAGTTGCTTGGGAATTTGTATTTATCTTCTCATTCTTTAAAGGGTTTCATTAAAATATATAGTCTCTCTAATAAACACCTTCAAATAAGACATTGGGCACAAATATGCCATATTGGTTAAAAAAAGGGCAATGTAAAATGTTTTCAAAGAGACCTACTTTTTAATTAACTCTCCTGTGCTATTAATAATCAGTTGTGTTGCTTGTTTACAGAACTCAGGTTCCAGTATGGCAGGATTTGCAGAGTTAGCAGTGTACATTTTCACTTTATGTGAAGCAAATAAGGATGAAAATTATGAGGTAACAACAGGAGTTTGTAATGTTAACTGGCAAAACTGAGTCAATTTGTTGGGCCTGAATTTAGTTTCTTGGAATCTGAAAAACACTTGTAAATTTAAGAAAATATAACATCAATTATAAGAATTTAGAGGGACTCAAAGGCATTCTGCTTATATTATTTAAACCCAGTGGCAAATTAGCAATTGTCCTTCTGGCATCTGGGACAAGTGCTGCTTTAGTTCTGAATGTTGTACTCTAGAACACAAATAATTTGGTAATTTGAACAAGTTACTTAATTTCCATGCAGGCAGTGTTAGGCCTTCATCAGTGCTTTGAATCCTGCTCTTTGTTTTCTATTTGTTTAGACACATCCAAAGCCTTGTGCACTAGAGAGCTGGGCATCCTCTGAGCACGTTGAAGTGACATTTCCACTTCTGTGAATGCAAGATGCGACAAAGAGTCTATAGGTGGCAGCCACTTGCAGCCCAGAAGGGTCCTTCACAATAATTCTTCAATGAAATGTAAACCATTAACAGAGTTGTGATGTTGACATGGCTGTGACACCATAAAAACCGAAAAATTAAGTCATAAAATCTATGGCTCTCACCTCAGGCTTTTCATTTTCATTATGAGGAGACCTCTTGAATTAAAATAGTTTGAAATGAACCTCTGCTGTGTCCAGAAGAGTAGATCATCTGGAACTAATGACTACTAGCCTACTGGATATTGCTACTGCCAAACCTTTCAGGCTGAGCTCTGGGTCTCTTCAGAATGTATTTTACAGCTGACTGCTAATACAGTCACTGCTTTGTCAAGGGCCCAGATCCAGGGCTTTCTGTGGAAATGTCCAAACACCCTCATAAAGGACCTGCAAATGCATTTGGTGATGGTTTTTCTGAGCATAGCAGCAACTTTATTTATTGTCTTAATATTGCTGGAAGGTTTTATTTGGCATTACTAAAGAAAACAAGCATTTTCTATGATTTTCCTCTGTTTTCCTTTTGGTTAAGGAAGTAAATTCTTATACTTTTGAATCAGGAATTAAGGATCTCATCTGCAAAGACCGGTGCCTCTCCCAAATGGCTGTAACCTGGCACAACTAAATCAAAACTTAAAACTATTTTTTTTCCCTAGCATACCATGGTAGATATCTGTCACACAATTTGAAGGAAAACCTTCCACAAAGTGATGTTGTCTTAATACTGCTAATCCAATAATATAATTATACAGGCTCCTGTTTCAGAGAAAGTGATAAAACGTAGCTTATGTGTCTGAAAACTTTGACAATTAATCTAACATTTGATTAAAGCTGAACATTAATATTTTAAAGCCAGATGTTTAAGTGCATAGTGATAAAATAACTGGGTGCCTGGGTACAAAGCAGATAAAAAATAGGTTTCTTTTTCATGGATCTTAACAGGTATTGAGTGCTGCTGGAAATGTGGCTCCATTGGGGATAGTAAAAGGCATTCACCATCTGGCCCATGAAGATATACAGAGTGCCCTGAGAGGCTGGGAAGATTAGGTTTTTCTTTCTGTGTTAGGCTTTGGGTAAGTACCTGCATTGCTTGTTAATGTGCTTCCCATCTGCAGGGCCAGGGCAGGCAGAGGGAAATGGCCATTCATCCTCCTGGGCATGCTGGGGAGGGGACAGTGGTCTTGATCTCCTGGTGTGGTGGTGCTATGCACAAACTGACCTAGGATGAAAGGCTGCTTCTTTCATCTGTATTGGGTTGTGTGTGTTTTCTCCAGAGAGGTGATGACCTGCAGGGGCAGATTTAAACATGTTTGAGGTGTCCTGAATGGTGACTTCACATGTTCTGTACACTCAGCTCAAGTTTTACTGAGTAATGGCTGCACTAGAGATGACAACAAGGCAACTATGGCATTTAATCTCATCTGAGATGGGAATTTATAAAAAAGTCAAAAATAGTGAGCAAGGTACCACAAAGGAACTCTGTTAGAAGATGAGTGTGTCTGTCAGTGCTTCAAATCATACAGTAATGAAAAAGATGTAAGTTGTGAGCATGGATGGACATTGCTGAACCATAACAAACTGTGTCAGTTTTGATCTGGAAAGTGCTGGGGACCTAAGCAGTGCTGCACAGGCTTATCTGAAAGTTAATTCAGTAAAGCAAGCCCACTATTGGCAGACATGCCCTGCAGTGATTTACATCTCCACAGGAGAAATCCTGTGATCTGCAAAATGTTAAAGATCATGGCTGCAGTAGGCACAAGTCAGCTTAGGATGAGTGGCTGCTGTGGTTTGACATGTGACTGACTTTGCGTCTCCACTTCAGGCCTCCTGCCTGAGATCTACACAGAATGTAGCACCCACGTTTTGAAAACCTGGCTCTGTGGTCCTTGCCACCTCACAGTATCTTCCTATTCAGAGCATTCCTGGGATTAATATTCCCACACTGTGCTGATCCACAACCCTCCACAAGATTTACTTCACTGTCGGCTCACTCACTGCTTCTCTGTATTACCCTTCCTTCTTACAGGAAGCGTAATACAGCTTGTTGGGAAATATCTTACATAGACAGAAGACATGTGAGAGAGGGGGTCAAACATCTGATAGCAAATATGTGTCCTTTAGTTGGTCAAGGCACTTGACCACTGGTCATGTTTGTCTGAAAACTTTCCACATTTTGCAAAATGGTTTTCACTTGAAATACTGAAGTGGGGGGTGTAAGCTATTGCAAAATTGTTTGCGCTTTTTAAAATTATTTTTGAGATAAATTGTAATTTTGGGAGGTTTTGTGTAAGTTTAAAAGTATGCTTACATTGTCTGTCCAAGAAAATAAGTATTTCACCCAAATGTAATATGTTTCCTGGGAGCTATAGTTCTATGTTCTACCTATCCTTTTTTCCTGATTCAGACTTCTTCATGAGATCAATTTTTCTGTGCCTGTCTTTGATGCAAATGTCCTGTTGCTATGACTGGAATTCTGCCTGCAAAAGTCAACAGCAAATGACACTCAAGCCATCTTGGTTCATCAGATGCCATGCGGCAGCTTTCTGAAATGACTACTTCACTTTTCAAACTAATTGGGGGTTCAAACTGTCACTGGAAAGGAGAGATTTCTGTTCTGTACATGGAGAAGCAATTATTATTTTTTCCAAATGGTTTTAGTCGCATGAAAGCTGTACAAGTCATTTGGATTGTGACAGCTATAATTCTTAGGGAACCCATTAGCTCTTATGGCGAGACATCCCTCCTCTATTTTTTTTTTTTTTTTTTTTTTTTTTTTTTTAATCTCCTTTCGGAAGATGTCCACAACAGTTTGTGGCAGCCTGGCTGAACCAGACTTATCTCTAAGTGAGAGTGTTAGCAGGCATTTTTCAAAGGCTTTTTTTTTCCTTGAGAATGTGACCTTTAACACAGGCTCCTCATTAACTGCAGTCATTTAACACGAAATGCCAGTAGCAGAGTATTTTTTCTAGTTACCATAGCAATATCATAGGATATCAGATGGTGTCAATAAAAAAAAAAACCTCCACTGAAACATTATCATTTTTTAGCCACCTCTATTAAAACAGTTTAGTTTATCTAAGATCAGGTGGTAATGAGTTCAGCTTGTATTTTTGTACCTTCATGTGACATTTGGTTGGTTTGTGCATGTGTGGCCCTTACATTGCTTGCCTACATATCCTCCTACTCCCCTCAAGGCCTGCTGTGCTAAAGTGGGTTTGTAAAAACTCATCACTCCCCCTGCCTTTTGGCCACCTGCAATCTCTGCAGTTCTCCTGCCTGATGGCAGGGAGTGTTGTGGTGAGGGGGTACATTTAACATGTCTTTTATTTCTCTCTGCCACTTAGCATTTTTTAAGTTCTTTTAATCTGATGAAGAAGGAGCTGTCCGTGCATTCCTCCTCATATCTCACCAGGTCTCCAGGATTCTTTATCCTTATTGTGACTATACTTTTGTTTTGGTGTTTATTTTGGTGTGAGACCACAGACCCGCTTTTCCTTCTGGCATATAGAAGAACAAGATAAAAATACCTGTATGATTCTCCATATAATTTTCTCCTTCTAGCTCCAGTGAATTGCCATCTAAAAGAATTGAATGGAAGAGCGTTATATCTTTTTTCTTGAAAGGGTTTGAGCCAACACATCTTTGGCATAGGCCATCTGACAGTGTCAGTTCCTATATTGGAAAAGCTGTGCAAACATTTACAGAAGTGACCTCATTTGTTTTATGAATATTTTCCTTGTCCATTGACTGCATCTCATGATGCTTAGGTCTCACAGAAACAGAACTAATTAAAGCAACACTCACAAAACCCAGTGCAAAGCTCACATTTCAATGAAGCATCCAGTATGTAGATGAAAAATCACAAACAGAATTTAGACTACCACAAAGAAATAGGGGCATTTAATTTAATTTTCTGGTGTGCATGATGCTTGGAAAAAAAAAGTCACTGGATAACTAAAACTGATACATGTGTTCTTTATAAACACTAGATGTTCTTTAGGAGAAAGTGTTTTCCTCCCACTGTCATAAGGCAATACCATGCTCAGAAATCCTAATTAGTGATGGGCCATGAGGCAATCTCGGTATAATTTTGTGTCCACCTACTCCCAGATATCAGCTAGCTCAGTTGCAAAATCGTGATGCTGAGATCATTTTTCAACCGTAGTCCAAAACATTAGAATTGTGTACAGCTGCACCTTATTACCCATATTTCTACCATTTTCCTACCTGATCCACTTAATTTTCTGTATTCTAGATGTCACATTTTCAGCCCATGGGAAAGGTATAGCTGCTTTTTTCCAGTACTTTTCATGTGGCTCTTGAATATATGGGACAGGGGACAGTATAACCTCTGAGACAGGGTTTATTTACCAGCTTCTGTTACCTTACAATCAAAATTTTCAGTTTAAGGATTTTAATCTGTTGAAGTTCTACCTGAATGGAAAAGTTTTGTCCATTTGCAAAAAATAAAAGCTTCAGTTTTGTATTCTAGAAGTTTGTCCCATTGTGCACCAACATAAACAGGGAAGAACTTAAAGTGTGCTTATTCACAAGTATGCATGACTGTAATACAGTGGGGCACAGCACACAGCAATTTGAATTATATTCTCCTACCACTGCTGGAAAGAAATCCTAAAAGTGATTGTTATTAGACTGGGGGTTAGAAATAAAAAAAAGCCCATTTTCCAGGTTAGTCTCTAGATCCCCCACATGTATTTCTTGTCTGTACACATATATATATATATAAACAAGCACCAATAACAAGAAAATTGTCATACAGATAAAGTGTAGTCAAAACACTCTGTTCCTGTATAATTTGATCCAGAGAAATATTTTGAATTCAATTCAAGTGGTCACAAGTAGTTTGTGTTTCTGCAGAGAAGTACAACATTATGACTTGAGAAAGCCTCCCTACTGAAAAGCTTAATAAATTCATAGTCGGAACTCAAGCTGGATGAAACACTAAACAAATTGTTCTTTGTACAGACAGACTAGAATTTTTAGTCTGTTCTTCTGTAAACAAATTTACAAAGGTGCGCTCCATTTTTTTAGTTTTGTTTTTTTTTTTATATCTGCTCAACTGAAGAAGAAATAAGTCACACTTGATATTTTAGACAGTATCATAGAGTCATCCAGGGAAGGAATGAAAAGTGATCTTCAGTTGTAGTTGACTGAGTTAATTGAGACTGTCATTTATTGAATGAAGTAATTTGGAATCAGTGTCACATAAATGTTTGAACACCCTGCCACTACCGGCCTTACACAAGTGCAAAGTTTTCTATCAAGATTGTTTCTTCCAAGAGCAGTTAGTGTTTGGTGAGGATGTCATTTTCTTGGTACACAGAGAGACTTATAGCAGCAGTTCATAAAACAATGCATTCATGATAATTTTGTGTGTTCATAGTATATAGGTCTGGAAAAAATACAAGGAATTCCTTTTAAAAAAAAAAAAAAATCTGCTCCTTCATTACACTGTTTGTTATATTTCTAGTTCACTGCATATGTCCTCTAAATAACTAAGAGAAGTACAGTTCACTTTCTCTAAAGCATTCATGGGCAACAACCACTTTTTATGCTTCTACCACTCTTCTCTTGTTACTTTAGTTCTTTAATGGGAAAGAGTCCCCATATGACCTTCTTTGGCGGTTCTCCAGGGGATTTAATCCCTCTTTTCAGAACCTCTTCCATCTCCGTCTCTTCTTTCTTTTTATTTTTTTCTCCTCCCTTTTGATAACCAGAATTGAATGGGATTCTCTCTGAGAATACAATCTTCATATTATCTCAATGCATTAAATAATTTCACTATAATTTTCTGTACTTGGTCTCTTCTCCCTTCAACAGTCTTTATTGAACTGTTCTGCTGGTTCATCCCACCATCACCTAATTTTGCCAGATGCTTCTAGAATTCAACAACTTTCTCTTGTGACTAATCTGAATATACTGCTCCCATCTGTTTCTGTGATATGGCATGACTATGATAAGCAACAACATTTCTGTACAGTCTTTTGGTGTTAAATTTCCTTTCAGAAGAGGTGATCTAATGCTACTGTATGACTTGACAGCTGATGTGAGGCCAGCAGATTGAGGGAGGTGATTCTCCCCCTCTCACTCTACCCACCTGTGAGATCCCACCTGGAGTACTGTGTCCAGTTCTGAGCCTTCAGCATGAGAAAGATGCAGTTCTGTTAGAGCAGGTCCAGAAGAGGCCATGGAGATGATCAGAAGGCTGGAGCACCCCTCCTACAAAGCCAGGCTGAGAGAGTTGGGATTGTTCAGCAGAGGGAAGGGAAGGTTCTGTGGGACCTCTTTGTGATTTTCCAGTATTACAAGGTAAATTTATGAAAAAGAGGTTGCACTTAGATGGTATTAAGGGTCCCTTCCAACCCTAGCCCTTCCATGATTCTGTGATGGGGAGACAGAAGACTAGGAGAAGTTGTTCATTCTTTCAAAAAAAAGGGAAAGGCTAAAAGTCTTCTAAGAAATTGCTACATACAGTCAATTTGAGATGAAGGAAAGGGAACAGCTTTCCCTGCACCATATAGAGTTAACGTGTAAAACTCCTTAAAGAAAAGCTTAAGAATAGATTGTTTCAGAGAGATGTAGGCCATATCCAATGTCCATGGGCATGATGACCTGAATCTTTGTCTCAGGATGACAATATAAGCTGTTTTTAGGAAATGAGATTGCATAGGTGAGGAAGAATCAGCTAGGCTTATCTTAAAGACAAAGCACTGGCTTGGAATAATCTTTGATTTCAACAATCAGAGCTACTCTTGTGTTTTCTTATACTGAACATGGACATTTCTATTTTATCTTTTTTCACTTTGGCCACTGTCTTTAAAATGGAGGAATGATGTAATGAAAATTGCCTTAGAATCTTGCACTCGAGATGTGAACACAAAGGCAGTGTAGACAGCTATCCACTGCTGTATAAAACAACAACAAAAAAAGACCCACAAGAATTAGACGTGTAGGTTGACAACTTATTTCTTGCATTACACATAATGTTTTAGAGAATCCTCTGAGTCATAAAGATGCCACCTAATTTGTGGCTTTAATGGCTTATGATGTGCCACCTGTCTTTAGATCTGTAAACATGGTTCTGACTATGGAGGAGCTTTGCATTAACTTAAAGACAACAGAAAAAATCTTTACATGATGCAGAGAACTTTTTTGCATTGCAATAAGGATTGTACATTCAAATATGAACATTCACTGAAGGAGACAGGCTGTACAGAGTTTTCATATAAGAAGTGGTTTCATATATTTTGCTAGCCTGTAGACAATATTCAACTGACTGTATCACTTTCTGCCAAGGAAAGTTTTAGTACATGCATATCTCTTCCTATCGTCTTTCCCCAAAGAAATCAATTTAGATGGATGCTGAAATGAATCATTTCATTGGGGAAATCATTGTAACTGCTGGAAATTAATCTAGGTAGACCTATAATTTAATTCTTAGAGTGACAGTGAGTCTAGTTACATTATTTAATGTAAACTTATAGTTTATTGTATCCATAGGGATAGAATGGGATAACAATGACTATCATACAAGTAACTATTACAGTCTGTGTGCCTAAATCAATGCAACCTATTCTTTGCTAAAGCTATAAAGCTGTATAATTATAATATACCACAGATATGGGGTAGAGAGGAGGCAGGGATTTTCAGGTGCAAAATGGGAGAAGGAACACTAGGGGTGCCCTCTACCCAATAAATGCATTCAACAGAAAATTAAAATCTTATATTCCATTTTCTTTTGTAGACACCCTTTCATTGGTGGAGGTAATAAAGGAGGCATTCTGACATTCAAGTGTATTTCCCATGAGCAGATATCTAAACTGTTCTTGAAATTTAACCATGGAGCCTGAATAGATGAGGTGGGACCTCATAATGTTCATGATGTCATATGTCGAATTCAATGGCTATTTTTTATTTTTCCTGATACATGGGCATGATCATCATATGCACCTTGACTTGGCCAAGCCTTTGTTCATGCTTCACAATTCTGTATTGTATGATTAAATAAAATCCTTTTGCTATGTTGTCATGAAGACCAAGGTTTTGTGGGCAGGTTCTTTCTCTTCTGATTTTTTGGCTAACATCTGTCCAGGTGGTCTTCTGAGGTATATGTGAAAGCATTGCAATAGATAAGTTAAAGGTGAATTTTAAGGGCTAGAAGTATGCCCACTGGGAGCTCTAGGCTCTGGTAGACCAGACATCATGGCATGAACCAGGAAAACAACTTTTTGGCCCAGAAGAATCTGGTTCACTGTAAGAAGCTCTGAGTCTGAATGGAGGTGGCTGCCCGGCCTAAAGCCACTAAACTGCCACAGAGTGTAGTTCATAAACAAACAAACAAACAGAAGAAAGCTCTGCTAGAAGTAGCTATAGGTGCTGTTAAATGTCAATGATTGCTGCACCTAATACGGCACTTTGTTCTGAATACTTCTGTGTCTGCTTGGACTTTGAGTTCAGGCATCTCTAAACTGAGTTATTTTCTTAATATTTATGAAGCTGGACTGTGATAATTAATTGCTCTACAGTTTGGAAGAAACAGGCTGAGCAGTGTAGCTAAGATCAAAGTAGGGCAACGGCAGGGAGAAAGGGCAAAGATTCAAACCCACATCTCAAACATTAAGCTTAAATCATACAGATTTTTCTTTTTCCATATTAAGAGATACAACTTCCCCCCCCCCCCCCCCCCCCCCCCCCCCCCATTTTAGGACAGTCTGAATTTTATGTTACATTTAAAATTGACCTTGACCTTTCACATTACACTGGAAAAACATGCACTCTCCTCAATTTACAGCACTTATCTTCTCAGGGTGGAATGAATTTCTCTTAGAATTTACAAGTAAGGCATAAATTAGTTTAGGACTGAAAATTAATTTTAAGTTACGTCTTTTAAGAAATTTAGCATCTGTGCTACTGGGTTTTCTTGTCCTGAAAGTTCTTAGTTCTCTTAGAGAGTAACCAAATTTCTTCAAGCTATTCACACCATTAAAAATAATTGAAAGTGTGTGTAGAAGTTATATTTAAGGAGGAAATTAGTTTGCAATTAAGTGAAATTATTCATGATAATTTCTTGACTGCGTAATGATGGGTTTTAAGAAATAAATAATGTCTCAGTAATGTTCTATTTTTTACCCTTAAGTTAGTCTCAGCCTTAAAACTGTCTTAGCTTTATTTGTGTGGTAATTGGCACTCCGGGGCAATTTGGAGTTCATCATCAAGTTGGATTTTCTCCAGGTCCTTCTCTCTCTCCCACAAATGATCACAGTACTTATTTTGGGGGTTGGAGTAAAGGTGAACTCATCTGCATAATAATCCCTCCTGTCCCTTGTTCCCCTAAGCAGCTCTGGGATACAAAGCTCCAGGTTCTACTAGAAGGCAACATGGGCTGGATTTATTTTAAGTACCTTAACAACAAAAGGTTCTACTCCTTTGTAAACATAAGCTTGGGTGGATTGCTTCTATGACAGCGTGCTGACAGTTCTCCCTTGTCCTGCCCCACAACCTTGGATTTGCTGCATAAAGAGTTCAGAGCCTGACACTGAGCTTGCACTCAAGGTTCTGTGCCTTAAAGCATGTGACTGTCGCACAGCCAAACCCTTCAGGAGGCTCAGACCATTTGGCCTCCTGGCACACAGTGCAAGCCAGGACTTTTCAGCCTGTCATGCTGAAATGAGGGTGAGCTTTCACAGGTAACCATGGAAGACCTGCCCCAGACAAAACAGAGTTTGTTTGCTGCTGTGTGCTTCACAAACCCTCCACTGGATAACATAAGAAACAGAGTGTTAGGATTGAAAAGCTGGAATAAATGAGGAGCCTTTTACCATCTAGGAGGTAGAGGCTGAGGGAAAGCAGAAGCTGCTGTTCTCTTGCTTCCCCCAATACCACAGAAATATTTGCTCAGAACATGGGGGCTATTAAGTGCACAAATTTTCTTTGAGATTAGGAGGTTCAGTTGGTTGACATGACAGAGCACAGAAGTTTCTGCTAGCAATTCTGAGTACTGACAACTATTTCCAATATTGCTTCATTACCATTCCCTTCCTACCCACAATACCGGCTTCAACTGGTCAAGAGAAGGTGGCCTCTAACAAAAATTTGAAATTTGGGGTTTTTACATTTCACATACTTGAAAAGCTCCAGTGGCATGGCTCACCTCTATGTTAAAGGTGAATAAAAGTCAAGGCCCAAGTTGTTCTCAGCACAGACATGTTTTACAAGACCCACATCGCCTTGCAGCTATGCAGTATGTCCCAAAATGTCAAATACAGCCTCTCTGACTATTAGATGCATTATCCTTATTGCAGTGGAGTACTTAAGAAGACACTGTGCAAAGCATCTCCCAAGCTTTCATGGATCATTGTGCCCATGAAGATGGAGCACTGAATGATAGAGCACTGAAAATGGAGATAATTTGTATCTTTACCCCGAAATTTTGTGCCAGTGAAAATAACACCTTTGGGAGACTTATAGCAGAGCTGAACCTTTCTCTGCAAGAATAGTACTTTGCATCAGAAGGTTTTGGGCTAAGGGAAGACTTGTCCCAAGTCAGAAAGTGCTCTTCTTTCCAATAAAATAGAACAACCGTAAGAAGTGGAGTGGCTATTCTGTGAGGGTGGGACCAAGATTAAAGGTAGTTTAATTATGACATGTAGACCAAGCAAATTTGCCTCAATTCTCTTTCAAGATAGTGATGAAAGCTCATTATGAGAGGAAAAGGAGAACACAAAGACCAGGGAAATATAAATTGCTGTATTCAGAATGTATAGGAAGCACTAGTTTCAGTGTTTGTATGTGGTGCTCAGGTGTTCACCATCTCACATCACACACTTCTCTTCCAGTGCTCACATCTGCAGCTCTCAAGGGTTGAAGGTCCATGGAGGACCCTGAGGCAGACTGTGACAACACCAGCAAAATACAACCCAATTCTGACTGTAATTGTGGTATTTCTTCACCACCTTTGGAGCTGGCTGCCCCACAGTGTAAACACGGTAGAGGAATCATGCATCCTCCTATTTTTTTATACATAGTTCTGAGCACCTGTTTGTGGCTAACACTTCAGGGGCAGTGCACAGGGGAAGGACTCTAATTCATCCTTAAAATGAGGTGTGCTGTGACTTGTGGCTTTCAATGGGACAACATAAAGCAATCTATTTCCAGACAAAAGGTGACAGATTCTGAATTTAGGGAGTTAATCTGTGGTGTGCTGACATGAGATATACAGAGAAATAACAGATTAGTGGAGAAACTCACTTGAGACTAAATGTAGGATGGATGGCTGCATCAAGTATATCATAGTGTCTTATCTAGATTCCTGTCACACCTGTGAGCACCGTACTTGAAGAAGGCTGTAATTGATAGCTTAAAAACTACAAGTATGTTGTCAGCTTGCAGCTTTGCTATGCATCTCCACTGCTAAGAAAGGAATCTTCTAGAGTTTCAATTTATTTCAAACCAGTAAAATAGTCTGGTTTAATATAGATATATATAAGTGCCCATACCAAAATGGTGAAGAAACAAGCCAGTTGAAAGTGATAAATAAAATGACTTCCAAAATTAGGACTTCAGCTTTGAAAAGTTGCCTAAATGATCTGAAATTGATCTTGGTTGATGCAGTCCTATCTCCCCAAAATCTGAATTACTTTTCAGAGAGCAAAAACAATTTCTAATGAATTTGATGAAAAACTTCTGACAGGCTGTTTCCCTAGAACCATATAATTTCATGCTATATCCTTGATCCAAAAGTGACACATTTGAACTTATGACAATGGATAAAAAGCATCACTTTCAGCCAGTGAAAGATCTTTGGGCATTGTGTTGTATTTTTACATGTCTTCTATGTTAACGCGATGGATTCCTATTTGCATGAAGGCTAAAAAGTATACATTTGAAATAAATAAAGAAGCCTGACAAGAGAAAAATCTGAAAGGCTGTCTGAGAGGCTTTTGGAGTGTTCAGAAAAACTATAAATATTGCTAGGCCTGCAACCAAACTGCTATAGTTAATAACATTGGTTGAGCTTTTTCATTTTTGGTGGTATGATATCCAATGTCCTTAGCTCCTGTTCCATTTGACACATGATGTTTGTTGCCACAAAAAGGCCATGTTATGAAAGCCCACCATCTAACCCTTGAATGTGAATCAGTTCAAGAGTTTAGAGCCAGATATCATGATCTAAATCTAGCTCAGGAAGATGGTAAAAACAGTATTGGCTTAGAAAAACAAAGCAAAAAGCAAAGGGGGTTGCTCACAAGGCTGTCAGTACAGCTGAACTCACATTTCACTTGCCCTCACAGTTTTGTACAAAGCTAAATAGACTCAGTTCTGGTTTTGCACAGCTAAATCTGATGACAGCTTACAAAAGCCAGCAGGCCTTAAGCATCCTTCATTATCAATATTGCAAAAACAACATGAAGGCAAAATATATTCTAGTATTAGAAACAGACAGTTCATTTTCTCTATCCTTTTTAACCCATACAGGATATTCCTAACAAAAACTTGTGTGTAGGGGTTTTCACACATATCAGGCTGCTTTCTCATCTGGAATAAATCAATCTGGTTGCCCAAATGTCATCATTACATGCAGAGGCAGAAAAGGGTCCTGTGATTCTTCATAACAGGACATAAAACTTTCTGTTTATGCTGGAGTGTAAACATCTGATTATAAGGAAATGAGGTAGTATATGCTGCAAAACTAAATGCACTCTATGCCAACAAAGAATCGCAGCCAGTGCCAGCAACAGCTGATGATCAATTTGGCATCTTCAAGTAATCTAGAGATGTATGTATCTGGCCTTATGTGTGCTTCTGGCTGAAAAACACCTCTGATCACTGCTTTCGGTAGAAGGGGCAGAAGATTGTTTAAAAATTTCTCAGAAAACTCAACAGAAAATAATAAGTCCTGCAGAAAAGAAGTGGATGGCAACTTCCTTTTCCCATTATTGAAGACCTGAGTCTTACCAATGATACAACATCTCTTTTTCTTAGCTGGATCTGTGGTTTTCTGGCAGAGCAGTCTGCATGTCACAATCTGCAGTTGGCAAACGAAACATCAATATATATTGAGTGAAAATTTTCTAAATACAGATAGATATTTAACTCAATGTCAGCTTTATGAGTAACGTTGGTTCTGGAAAGGTGGTTCTACTACACCAAGTGGCTTCACAGCAATGCAAACTCCAATAAGTTCATGCAACAATATATTTCTAAGCCATTGGGGCCATGGTGAAAGGAATAAAATTAGATACCTGAAGAAAATATTTTTCCTTTTGGAGCTGTGAGATGCAAGTTTTAGATTTAACTGGTAAACAATGCCAGTAAGAGTGTTACTATTTTTTGAAGATGTCAAATTTGGTTCAAAACTCTAAGTGAGGAGCTGGGTTAGTAATTGACGCATGTAGAAAATGTTCATCTTGTAAATCTTTCAGTGGCAATAATGACAAACAGTAGTTTGTACTCATCATGAGGCCTCACTGGGAAGGTCTCAAAGATTCCCAACAATCAATAATTAAGTATGGTAGCAGCCTCTGTGCTGTTTGAAGATTTTACTAGCTTCAAGAGAAGTAAACTGAGATAAAGTCAACTTTCTTCCCAAACTTCTCTGTATCCATCCCATATTTCCTGCCATGTTGTAAGGACACTAGAGATGGGCATATGGTCAGAAGGTACTGTGGATATTAATCTGAAGGAGTAGCACTCTCTGATAGGACAGAGAATTTGTCTCATTTAACCAGATGGAGATTTGTGTGTATGAGCTGATAACCTGGTTTTGTACTGGAGAAAGCCACTACTTGTGCTATACTGGTTCTGGCTGGAATATAGATAATTTCCTTCCTAGTAGATGATAAAATAGTGTGGTTTGGATTTAGTATGAGAATAATGTTGATAACACACTGATGTTTTTCATTGTTGCTTAGCTGTGTTTCTACCAAAGCCAAGGACTTCTCAGCTTTTCATGCCCTGCCAGTGAGGAGGCAGGAGGGCACAAGAAGTTGGGAGGGGACACAGCCAGGACAGCTGACCCAGATCAAAGGGATATTCCATGCCCTATGACATCCCTCTCAGTATACAAACATGGGGAAAACTGGTTGGGGATCAGTGCTTGGGCATTGGTCAGTGAGTGCTGAGCAATTGCATGGGTCATCACTTGTTTTGCATATTGTACTTCTTTCACCGCTATTATTAGCAGTGTTATAGTTTTCTTCCTTTTCCATCCCGTTAAACTGTCTTTATCTCAACCCACGAGTTTTCTCACTTTTCCAATTCTCTCCCCCATCCTGCTGGGATCTGGGCAGTGAGAGAGTGGCTGTGGGGCTTTGTTGCTGCCTAAGCCAGCAAGCCCATTCTATAAACTCAACAGAAATGAGACATTTGAAATAGGCCAGAGGAATGAAAGGCTAAAACTGAATGTTATTCCTCACTGACAACTAATATATCTAGATCAAAACCATAGATATCTAAATTTACACTTACCACACAAAGCAGCACAACTTCCACATATTAAACTCCTTGTGTCTTGAAAGTAGTTGTTGTCTGTAGGATTTAGTGGAACTCAAAGTAACCCTATCTGACATTATCAGGGAAGAAGAAGACGAAAAAATGCTGAAAGATGAACTAGAGTTTTCTAAATAGGTGTTGCTGGGAACTTTTTCTTGGTCCCACCGTATGAAGTTCTGACACTGACTTTGCTGGGGTCATTAACTCTCAGTGTCTCTGGAGACAGAGTGGGTGCCCAGCCCACTTTAATCCAGATGTACCTAATCTACCACAGTCTAGCACAGCATATGGCCATCTATCCATTGCCAAAAGGAAGTTCCCTTATACATAGAACAGAGATGAAAATTTTATTTTTCACTTGACATTTATTAGACAGAAATATACTTCAGGCCCCTCCCAACTCTGACATTGCTTGTTATTATCAGTCTTTTTGATATTTTCCAACACTCAGTTTACCCGCCCCTGCTGAACTGTAATTAAGTCAGATGAAAAATAGTATTTAAAATTTTTAATAATTTTAAACCATTTTTTTTCAGGTCACATAAAGCTTATAGGGGATTTCATAAACAAAAATCCATCAAGGCCAGCCAAACACTGCTTGACTCAAGAGTGTCAGTGTGGTTTTTACAGGTCATCTCCTAAGTCCAACAAGTCTATTATTTCTGCATGGCCAGTCATTAATATTTCATTGTAGTCTCTAAAAGCTGGGAGAGGGCTTATCCTCTGGTTTGTGATGGCTTTAATGCCTTGCATTTTCAGGGGTTTTTTTCTAATGCTTGATCTCACTTTCACCATTTTTTTCCTTTCTTGGTCACATTATGCATAGCAGTTCAGGGAGCTGCTGTCATCCTTGTTTTGCAAGTGGAGACTTTGAAGAGACTCAGCAATGAGCATAGGCACAGACTCCCCAACAACTTCTGTTCCTAGTTAGTCCAATAACCCAAGAAAATATGCAGAGGGGACTTAAAATAAGTTTACAAAAATTGAGCACCTCACAAAAAAAGAAGGTACCTAATTGACATGGGAGAATTTACTAAACATTTTCTTAGTATCTAATTGCAGTGAGAGGCTGTAGGATACTAATACCTCAGAACATCTGACATTTTCTTTCATTCATTTGCCTCTCTAATGCTGATTTGAAGCAATAATATTAATTTTAAAACAGAAGCATCTTTAAGGATAAAAAAGCAGAGAAAACATCAACATTATTATAAGAAATAACGTTGCCCTCTAGTTCTAGTCTTGAGCAGGAAGAAAGGGAAAGGAGTCCTTGCAGCTATCAGACCTCCCACCTGTGGTGTCAAAACCAAGAGAAGAATTAAGACAGCAAATGGCAAGTTACATAAGGCTATGCTTTCAATAAATGAGAAGGGGAGCAAGAAATAAGCTCTCTGCAAAGTATTAAATCCCCTGAAGGAGGGGGAAAAGCAATAAATGTTTTGTGGACGCTGATGAATGCGATAAGGTATCCGCAAAGTATTAATTCCCCCATGGTTGGGTGGGTGGAAAGATGAGAGACCTCTCTTACCCCGGCAGGGTTGTCAGATTTTGCCAGTCTACTCAATGAAATTTTTTCAGAAAGTGGTGCTGTTTTTCCTGTTCTCTTGACTTGAATGACACTGTTGTCATTTCAGAGAAAACTGTGTGGAAATAATAGCTTTGATTTCTTAAAATTTAGCAAGCCTGTGAGTTTTTAAAAGGAGTCTAATCACCCAGGTCATCTGTTGAACGTAACAAGCAGCAAGGGAAGGAAGCAAGTGATGGGAGAAAGAGAAAAGCAACAGAGGGAAGAATAAAGGTAAGCAGAGAAATGAAAAGAGAATATCAAGATGGAGGCTGGCTATCTGACTGTGCTTTTAGGAGCTTGGGAGACAAGGTTTTCTTGGGAGACAAGGTTTTCTGAAGAAGAGCAGTGGAAGTTTCCATTTTGATACCATTTTATTTACAATGATACTTTGAATGAAAACAGGCTGGAAGTGTGTGCGTGAACAAGCTTCAGCAAGAGAAAAATGGAGTATGGTTGTCAAGGTATGAATTATCAATGTCCTGAAAGATTGTTGCAAACCCTTCAGTGGGGAAATATCTACCAAGTTTAAAAACTTAGAGGCTGTGGTCAAGATCTGCAGCCTAGACAGCTCACCCAATCCTAGTCCCAGTACACAAGAAGTTCTGAATGTGCTGGAGGGTTAAGAACCATAGCACAGTGGTACTGTGTGATCTTCATCTCCCTGGGACATCTCAGAGCTGAGGCTTACCAGCATCAGCAGCCAGGAGAGATAATATTCTTTTGAAATAAACCTGAAAGCTTTCCCCTGAGATATTTAGGTATTCTCCCCAAGGAAAAACAGTTTTTGTAAAAAGCTCATGGTTCTTCTCTATAGTTCTGCAAAGAACGATCCATTTCTTAGGAGAGAGGGGGAGAAAGATGAATGAAAATATGTTTTATGGCCAAAACAAAATCAATTTTTCTAAGCTTGTCACTGTCTTTGGCCAGAAATGTGTGTTTACATTCTTGGAAGCTGGTAAATACACTGAACAGCTTTATGAGAAATTAAATTCTAAATGTCTACAGATTTAATACTTCTGCTGCTGTTATCAACCTATGATTTCAGGCCAACTTCATGGAAACTTGATGTGATAGTCAAAAAGAGGTTTTGTGTTTTTTTGGTTGGTTGTTTTTTTTGGGGGTTGTTCTTTTTAGAGTACTATTAGCCAGAAAAATAATGCTAAGGAAATTTAAATTAAGAGGAAACATACTTGTACAGGGGTTAAGATGGAGGGGGAGAGAGGGGAAATGTTGGGGAGAAATGAAGTTAATAACTGCATCTGTATTGTGTTTGTGATTGGAGTATAAAGTTACTCTTCCCAGCTTTAAAAAAAAAAAGAAAAGGAAAAAAATAGGAGAGAAAGATTGGCAATAAGGCAATGACAGAGCAAGAAAGCAAGATAAACACAAGGAGGTACAAGTACAATTTCTTCAAAGCAGACTGCCGATTTAGATAATTTGCAGGCATCTGGGCATTGTGGCTATCAACACAAATATCTTAATTGCTTTCCCATAGGTCTTACGCAGTAGTGCTTCTTCTTTATCTACTTTTTCTTGAAGGCATCTTGTTGAACCTTTCCTAGCCAATTTTCTTTCTACCAGTCTGGAAATTTTTGCACTTTTAAAAGGTACTAAGCTTTTTATAATTACTTGATCCAGTAAGTCTTTTGTTCTCCATTCAGTTGTTACTGGCAAGGGAGAAGCTCACGTTTATGTGGTCCATTCATTAGTCTGAATAAATGAGAATGAACTTTCTGCAGGTAATGTGTTTGCAATTATTATTTTCTCTGCTTGAAGTTGTGAATACATCACAGAAATAATCAGATCACGTTGATCATGGAACCTTATTTCTTCTACTGAATAAAGAGCTGAACAGAGAAAAATTTGTTAGTTGTAACAAACCCCCACAAAAAAAATATAACACTGCAGTGGAGAAGTGCACACATGAAATGTGACTAACACCTATTCTGTTTCCTTAAGTGCTCTTTGGGCTTTGGACCTTGAGTGCTGTGTGCTGTGTTTGTCTGAAAAACCCAACTCCTCTACAGAGATGAATAAATATGGAAAGATTTCAAAGGGATGTTGGAAGTTTTGTTCTGTTCCCGCTTTCTCTTTGTATGAATGTGCAGTGCAATGCTAAAATTTTTGTGATCAGTAATGCTGTTTCAACAAAGGTGTTAATTATTGGTTAGTTTTGCATATGTACATGTATAGTTTTGTGCATGTATATGTCTGTGAAGAATGTGCGGTTTATACTTGAAAAAAATGTACCAGATGAAATCCCCTTTTTTACATTTTGTGCATTTTTTGTGTGGAGAAAACCAAGAAAGTCAATATAGGGAAATAAAATCTTCCTTATCCTTGAAAAACAGAAGAAATTAATCAAAATTGTTTGTAGAAATATCCTTCAAAGTCTCTACACTAATAGAAACATTCAGTAAAATTAAGCCATCTTGTCTTAGCCCAACATGATGGAAAAAAGATAATTAAACTGTTGAGAAATGTCACAGCATTGCTGCCTGTGTGTTTGCATAGGCAGGGAAACACAAGGAGTTTGTAAAAGGTTCTTGCATATAAATGTTGAATCAGAAAATATGTGTCCTGACAGTGAAACCATCAGAGAAGGCAGAGGCAGGGGCTGACTGGGATAATAGGATTTCTGTTCTGTGAACAAATGCCTCCGTGCTTGTTAAGAGAAGGGGATGGCAGATGTTAGAACACTGAAAATGGTGTTTTGGCAATGACAGAGTTAGGTTTCCTGCTGGTTGGTACTAACCTAGAAAGAACAGTTCTGCTTCAGCATTTCAAATGAGCTGCATTGCTGCTACTGCCACCCTCTCCTCTTCTCAGAACCAGGCTTCCTGACTGTTCTCTCTCATAGGAATACTCCCATGTCCAACCTTGTCTATGAAAACCAAATAAACAGAATTTGTGTCAAAATTCCAATTTTGCTCAATATTTTCTGCTTTCATATTATCTCTTACTCCTTCTTGATACTTTTTGTCAATTTGCATTTCTTGTCTTCTGTATAAAAATAAATTTAAAAAATCTGCTAATTGAAGAAAAGAAAAAAGGGAGAATTATTTTTAAGTTAACATAATGGGATTTTTTTCAATGATTGAGAAGACCATAATAGAAAGCCTGATCTTCTTGCCAACAATTTAACTGTGGGCACAAAACTGTGTTTGCAGTGGAGCGGTGTTGTGTAGTGCAGTGGAGTAGTTCTTATCCAAGGGGATGATATAACAGCAAAAGAGCATTTCCATCAAATGATATGTCATAAAACTCAGTGCTATCTGTATGAGCAGTAGTTCATAATAAAAAGTAATGAGTGTATAAAGTATTTAAAACATGTTTTGATTTTGAAATGGGTCATGAACAAATATATGGGAAGGTATGTTCAGCTTCACAACAGTTCTATAACATGAAATGGGATTAATTTAGTGGCACATAAAGCCACATTGCCAGGACAGGAAGGGAAAAACACCATGTTTATCTGAAATTTAGGTTCCCAGCTGTGGTTCTCAGTGATTCCCAAGATAGATTGGGTAGTGCTTTTGGTGCAAGTCAGGTCTCTTAACCTTTGCAGCTTTATTTCAGGTGCATTATTTTTATTTTATTATGTATTATACGGGTGGATGCAAATCCTTTTTTAGTTGTCCTTAATCTGGTGGGCTTGAGTTGGATGCCACAGACCTCCTTTTCTTCCCAGGAAAACTGATCAGTTTAGGCGTGTGCAGTGCAAGTCCAGAGCATCAAGATCGACCCAGGATTTTTCACCTGAAAATAGACTTATGAGAGACCCAGAAATACCCAAAGAGAGGGAGGAAAAAATGGCACCTCTGTTCTGGAAACAGAGTCCTAAATAGTAATGTTTACCTTATGGACAAAGTATCAGAAAAATAACATAGCTGACAATGCAAGTTGCTGTCGAAATTACTCAATAACAAACTTCCTGACTTGCAATGCTTCACTCAGATTGCTTTTGGACAGATTGTTTGCTGCTTTGGAACAGCTCATAGTCATGTTAAAAGGTTGTTCAATTTTTTCAAGAGTTGTTACTGGATTCAAAAATTTTTGAACAATTTTATGGTAAAGCGGACTTATTTTGGTCCCAAACCATGACAGAGACCAGATGTGCTCCCTTGAAATTTTTTTTGCCAAACTCTAAACAGACAAACCAATCCCTCAAAATCCAAGAGTTTCCAGTGTTGAATGAATGTCTTTTTCACTTGGTCTCACTAAAAGCGGGCCTGCAGTTTTTTTGGGGGGAGGAGGGGGGAGGGTGTCCCACCATTTTAGGTTTACTCTGTACTTGGCACATCCAGTCCTGCAAGACATTTTCTTACTTTCAGACCACTTAGAGGTTTAGCACACACCTCCTTCAATGCACTCAGCTAATGCACCATTAGCCACTGGCATAACTACTGAGCAGTTGCTGAAGTGCTCTGAGAATATATCCTACAATATTTGCTCTGCCAAGGCTTTTGCAGATTCAGTTTGTGCCTTTCAAGCCACTCAGCAAAGGGAAAGAAACCACCCCCTGTTACATGCAAAACTTTTTATGTCTCGGAGAGCAGAAGTGACTCTGGCTCTCAAGGGACTCATTCTGTCAAACACACACACCACCATTACCATTTTGATACCACTCCTATGGTGCTGATTAGAGTTTTTAAGCAACTCTGGTGGTTTTAGCATCTGTGACAGGGAATTTAATTGGTCCAGCAGTGCTGTGTTAAGCAGCTGAAGTGTCCACAAGGGACTGCCTGGATCCCAGCTCTCTGTGAAGACATGAGGAGATCCTCAACAGCTTGTCCACAGTAGTTGATGATCTTATCCCTTATGTTCATGTTTTGCCAAGGCTTATTGCTGTGGGCAAACATGATGTTTCAGCTTCAGCTGTGCCTTGTGAACAGAGTACTTCCTAGAGCTACTCATGTCTGAAGGAAAGCTTGTGAAAGGTTTAGCTAAGGACTAAAGTACAGGCCAGAAAATACAGAGCCAGAAATACAGCAGCCACACGACAAAAATGCACTAATCCAGTTCAAATACCTTGGCCCTGAAAGCACAGCTGTAGTGTCAGATAAGGTCCCATCAGCTGAGGGGGAGCAGTGTGGTGCTGCTGCATGACCCAACAAGATTCTGCTGTTATTCTGAGGACGTTGTGTTAGGAATAAGGCTGCAATTCCAAATCTGTTGCTGGCTGCATGGCTCAGACATTATTGTAAATTTAAAATAAGTACAGAAATCACTTTAAAAAAAGAAAAGGGAAAAAAATGTTCAGGTCAGTTGTAGAATGTTTCTGCTCATATTTATTCCATTCTGATTTTTCTGAAACCATTCAAAAGTGATTTTCCCGGCCATGAAAAGGTTTTGATTTAGATCAGCTGCTTTTTTCACATCCTTGGCTTTGCAAAATCATCAGGTCTTGAGGCCATTGCCCTGTGAGAACAGCAAAATGGGAAAGGTGAGCTCATACACACCATAGAAAGCTCAAGACCAATTCCCAGGTAAATAACAGCGGCTGACAATTTCCCATTAATACGCTTTTTCACCACAGGGGTTTTCTGTGAATTTTCTCTAACTGTGCAATCAAGTAAAACCTGCAGACTTGAGCACTTAGTAAATATTGTCTCTTCGGCATATCATATAGATAAGTAAATTTTTAAAGTAATTTTTTTTCAGTAAAGCTCATGTTACAGCATTATAGTTTCTCTTATGAAAGTATTTGTAATGTGCCTCTTAAATAATTGCTGTTCAGTTGATGAGCTCAAGATAAATTACAGCTTTCTGGGTCTTATCATTTTCCTTTAAATTTTGTTTCCACAAAAATAGGAGGGCTGAATAATCTTTTCAGAGTCCTAGCTCAGCTTCCATTTCTCTTCTTTCTAACTAACTATTTCAACAAATACTATAATCCAGAAAATATAGATGGTTTGCACAGTGCAGCCTCTTGTATTATTGCATCTCCTTTATGGATAATAAATGCTGACAGGGCCTACAGGCTGTTAGACCCCCAGCTATTTCTGTGCCCTGGCTTCTTAAGTGCTATTGGAGCTGAATGCATACCCTTTCCTGACATGAGATGTGTTCTCTTCTCCAGCAAACTGTGAACCACACAGAGGAAAGAGTGTCTCCTGATGTTGCATTTCATTGCCTTTCTTTGCTGTTTTACTGTAGTAAAACAAGCAATGAAGCAAGCGTCTCAAAGATGGCAAGAAATCCAAATGAGAGGCTTCTTCAGACTGAAAAATCAATATTGCAATTAACAAATTTTCAGAATATTTTGTCTCATCAAGGAGAAAATTTTTTGCTCTGCATTTTTTTACAGAAATGTGATGTTCACAGTCTTTCTGTCTTATGTTTGAATTTCCAGATAATGAGGCAATTTGGAAAGCTGTAATGTTTAAATATGATTCTGAATAACTTGACAATCTGAACCACTAAAACCATGAAATAAAGCAAGATCCTGGTGAGATTCTTTTGTCCTTTTACCTTTTTTTTCTAATTCAAAATGGCCTAGTTTCTCAGCAACCTGAGGGATTTGTGATAGCCTGGCTTTTGATCTCTCTCTCCTCCATCCCGTAATTTTCTTCATGTCATAATTATCCTTGTGTGGAACAACTACTTAAATATGTGATGAACACATAAGCTTCAGTACTGATCACCAAGATCTGAAATGTCTCACTACAAATCATTCCTGCTCTCTCTGCCATCAATGAAGCCACACAGTCCTTTTGTCTCTCTTGCTAAAGCAGAAATAGTGCACTTTACAAAACGGTGCTCAGCTCACCCTGGCTCAGGAGTAGAACAATATGACTTCAGTTAAGGGACTGTCTAAATCATCCTTCAGCAGAAGACAAAGTTCTTGTAGTTCCAGTTGTGTGTCTGAAGTCTAATCACCACACTCTTTGGCAGGTCTTTGGCAGATTGGCTTGCAGGCTTAATATGCTGTGTTCCCTCTTCCCTCATGGCATGTCTTGTCCTCCTGCCTGGGACTACTCCAGGGAGACCTTTTCACTCCCTAGAACTTTCTACAAGGAGATTGTAGCCAGGTGGGTGTTGGCCTCTTCTCCCAGGACAAAAGGGCATAGCCTGAAGCTGCACCAGTGTAGGGTCAGGTTAGACACCAGGAATAATTTCTTCACCAAAAACAGTATCAAGCATTGCAAGGGCTGCTCAGGGAAGTGGTGGAGTCACAGCCACTGGAATTGTTCAAGAAATTATTTGATGAGGCACTTGGTGCTGTGGTTTAGTTGATGTGGTGACAGAAGGTCTTGGAGATCTTTTCCAACTCTAACAGTTCTCTGAATCTATACTTGCCTTTATGCCATGCTTCCCATCCCATTGTTCCCACTTCATAGGTAAGGGTATTTTCAGCCCCCATGGCCTGAGGCACCATAGTAGAACTGTGGGATCAGGGCAGGACCAATGGGTGAGAAAATTTGCCCTGCACTGGTTCTTCCCACCTCTGTCTGAAGGATCTGATGTTGGCTGATCTTAAAAAGGGATGAGCTAGATAAATGCAACCTGACACATCCTGTGTTCACAGAATACATTGTTTGTTAATTAACAAAGCTGGATCTGCTGTTTGTTCGCTCTTCACAACGATTTATCACTTGGGGATGCATTTTTCATGGAGAATAAAAAATATTTGAAAACACCTGGGGCATTTAGACAGGCTCAAAGCTCCAAAGAAACCTTTGTACTTAGATGTTCTGCTAGCTGAATTAAATAGAGTGATAGAGGTAACAGATATTAATTCATACCACAGGGTGTGCATGCCAGGTTGCCTCCAGGTATTTAGGGAAAAACACAAAAAACAGTTAAATCCAAATTCACTTGTGTAGAGGCAATCCAAATACAGAATCCCGCAGATAACAAATCAAAAGTAGAAGGAAAGACCTGACGGTAGTTAAAGAGGGCGTTTTTGTGCTGTGTACTTGCAGTGTGTTTGAGGGTGTTGTGATGGGAGTGCCATTTAACTTTAGAAATAAAATTCATCTTTTTCTGACTTTTTGTGAGGCTTTAGCAGTGTTTACACCCCTCTGAATCAGGTGCCTGCTATATGGACCTGGTACATGCTGATGCCAGTGCTCCTTCTGGAAAGAGCAGGGGTGACACCTCTTCTGAAGCATGAGCTAGTGCCCAGACAAGCTGGTCATGTATTCTAGAGGAGGATGGCTGCTTTTCATTGCAGGGACAGTGTACTAATCCTACTGGTATTCCTCTGCTCCAAAATCTTCTCTTCTATTTCGCTGCAATTTATCCTAAGCTGGCTTTGTCCCCATGTCAGGCACACAAGGAAAGTTTGCAGCCTAGGTTGTACCCTGAATGTGATGAGCAGAACTTGGCAAAGGCATCATCACATTAAAAGTCATCCTGAAAACTGGATTTGTCCTCAGTTTTGTTTGTATCCTGGAGGGTCAGTCCAAGAACACTGAAGTTCCAAAATGCTTTAAGGAATCCTGGGTTTAAACTATGTTGATTTGGAAACAGTGTAGGATCCACATCCTTGTGGAGTGTCAGCCTGATGTTGGGTTAGAGGGTTTGCTTTGAGTTTTGCTGTTCCAAGAGAGTTTGGGAAATGTTTGAAGTACATTCATAGCCAAGGCCAGACCAAGATGCTTTATTGTGTGTGCACTGTGAGAACAAACCAACATTTCTGTACAAGGGAAAAAAAGATGATTTCTACTACATGAAATTGCTTCCAGCAGTAGGACACTGGAGATGCAGATATAAGCAGTGTTGTATTTCAGACATGACTGCAAGAGGAAAAGGGAGAGCAAGAACATAAAGGCACAAAGTTTTAGGACTAGGAGAGCTGACACAATTTGAAAAAAGGAATACTTCATACCATATGACATCAGCTCAGATATAAAAACCAAGAAAATGACAATGGCATCCCTTCCTTCAAATGTGTCATATTTACCCCTCTGTTGGGTATTGTCAACACTTTGAGGGTGCACAAAAGAATGTGAAAAATCAAAATATTATGTCAACATTGTTTTAAGTACAACTTTTAAGTTGTAATAGAATTTCATCCCAATGATGCAGGAAAAAACAGCCAAATATGTTAAACCAGTGGCACATAACCATTCACAGCTGCTGATTCCACTTAACCATGACTGTTCTTTGGAGGAACTGGGAGATCTAGATACTGTAAAAGGAGTCCAGGAGGGCTGTAAATAGAGCTATGTGTGGAGAGACAAACAGATTAAGAAAAAATGTGCCTGGTTGAAAAGCATTTGGCTCATCTGCAGAAGACTCAGGCTCACTAGAGAGTTATGAGAAAGTGTGAGGAAAAGGGACTGACTGATCCTGGGAGAAACTGAATGCACATCTATCCTTTGCAGGAAGGACTGTCTTTCTCCTTCTCTTACCAGGCTAGGTGATAATTAAAATACGTCTATGCAGAAGAAAACTATCTCCTTGAATAAGAGAAACCTTGAAGTCCTAGGAATTCTTGTAAGTGTTAAACAACCTTAATATGACACAAAGCAATTTTTAGCTTGTCAGTGCCTATGGAAGGAATAAAGCTCAAGCACTTATTTTGGATTTCCTCCAAATTACTATATTCTTGCAGCTATTCAGAGCTCTCAAAAGGATGAGAACCGAAGGTGAGAATGATCAAAAGTTAAGAGTATCCTGAAGCGATGAGTAAGGAGTGTGTTTAGGAATTGTGGTTTCTTGGCAGTGAAAATAATGGTAGGGGATGTCTTAGCTGGCACATAGAAAGAATGTTCTGTGCTGTGACAAAATCTTGCGGGGCCTGCCTCAACTGAGAGCCACATATCAGCTGTCACTCTGCATGTCTGGCTGACTGGCTTTCTCAAGACTGAATTACACAGCCCTTGGCCTGTGCTTCCATTTCTAAGCAACACGAATATTTATGTGGCAGCTTTCGGACTCTTCTGCAGCAGGGGTAGCCTGTAGGCAGGCTCACTGTCATGGGGGAGTGCTCTTCATCCCAGCAGCAGCTCTTTCACCAGAAGATGAACAGCCCCCATGCTCAGGACACTGAGATGAGGCAAGGTAAAATGCAATACTTTCAATCTTTCCAGTTGTGGTAACCCCTCAGCATTTTTGTGCTGAATGACCTGCCAGTGCATTCCGACAGCAGTTTCCTATACCAGATGTTAACTCAGGATTTCAGGTGGCTGACCTGCAGATCATAACCTAGATGTGTGTGTTTTTCAGAAATATCTTTCCTACGCTCCTGTTTGGTAGGCTGGCAGACTTTTATTACTACAAATTGCTTTTATGGTGTTTTGTTTCAGCCATTCTCTCATACCGGGATGTTTTTCTCACCTGGCTCAGGAGAGACAGGAACTCTGTTTGAAACAGTCTGTGACAAACATGAAAATAACCTCATCCAGACTTGGATGTGCATTTTCATTTCTCAAAAAGGCAATCTTCTTTCAAACTGGGGCTTTTGCTCTGTCCTTGAAAGAGACAGGAGCTAGTTGCAGAATGCAGATCCGTAGGAAAGTTTTCAACATCCTGCTGCGTGATGGCCTATACCTTGGATTTAATTTCAGGTCACTTTCTAGCACTGGGTATTTAATTTCTCATCTGTCCTATGAGTCCTACTTTACTTTACAATTGTTGATGCCTCTGAAAGCTCCTGCCAACAGTTTGCCATCTGTTTTAAACTAAAACCATTTAGTTTCTCTTGATGTGAGACAAAACCATCTGATACGAAAATATGAACAGTAGGTGGCCAGCTTATCACTTTTTAATGTACATGAAAACTCACAAACAGTGTGCAGGGGCTTTGATAATGTTCACCATCCATAGATCCTTCCAGAGAGACTCATTCAAGGCTAAGTACAGCCATCTCCTAGATGTGCAGGATTATGACTCCTCTTCAGCTCAAGAGACTGTTCTTTCATCATCACCACTGTTCATTTGAAATATGTGTGAAACTGTGAGAAAACTTTGTTCTCTTGTTTGAAAGTACTCTAACTTTTCTCTAATTTATGAGTCTTTAAAATGTTTGTGCTTTGTGCCCCCGGTGTGAGTGGAGAGGGAAATGATGGCTCATTATGTCTCTTGTGAGAGAAGAGGACTGTCAGGTGAAAATAGCAGGATGGATTAAAAACAAGAAGTTGTTCTTGTGTGTGGCCAAATCTTGGCTGCAAATAGTTTAGGGGATTCAAGTGGAGACAGGGAAAGTTAATGAAGAGAACTACATTGTGAGGCTTTCTTAGATGTAAAAACAACATCCCTCTCAGAAAGCTGGAGGCTGGGAAGCACACGACAGAAATGTTGCTCTGTGTTTGACTTCTGACATTCCTCCCTGGAATATCTCTTCTGGCCACTCTCAGGACCCAGAGGTCTTTGGTCAGCACTAGCATAAACTAGAGACATGGGGTGGGATGCTGGAGATATGGACTGTGGTGTATCTTTGCTGGGGGAAGAAACTTTCCCTTCTGATGAACTGACAGTGACTGCCATGTGACAAAGTAATACTCTCCAAGCCTGCTTAGACTGAAAGCAGCCTTGGTTTTCAAAAGCGCCTTTCATTACTTCAGGCCATTTTCTCAAATTACAGATTTAAAATGGAGGCACCAGTGAATTACTTTATAACAAAAATACACATTTCAGTTGAGATGAATCAACGTGAAGCAACAGAGAAATCAATAATGATGCATCATAAGAGCCAAAATCTGTAGGAACTCTATTTTGTAATGGTGCTGGTTTTTTAGCTGAAATAGTGGGTCATCATTTGAACCACTCCAGCACTAGGGGAAAAACCTCAAAGCAGGTCTCAAATGAATAAATTTTGCTGTACCTCTTATGTAGGACTACCTGCTGGTACAGCTGGAATAAGAGGCAGCACCAAAGTACAATGTGAGGAGGGCACTAAGGCAGCAGTGGATGGATGAGGGAAAGTTAGGAAGCAGTGGCAGGACCTGGGATGGAAGATAAAGAAGCAAGAGGAGCAACTGCCTAGAAATTTACAGAGACACAGAAAGGTTTCCAGAAATTATGCTTGTTCAGAAAAAGAATATATCCTGGAAAAGTAGCTGTATAAGAGAAGAGACAGATGAGTCTGTAGCCTGTTGCATTGTGCTAAAATGGAAAGGCCACAGACTGCAAGCCTTGGTCATTTAGGAACCAGGTCAGACCTGTGTTTCAGCAAGATACTGACCTCTGTGTTTCTACTGTACTTTTTAAAGTGATCTAATGACTTAAGGGAATATTTTTCAATAGTTATCATGGGGGGGGGGGGGGGGTT
>VZUI01057506.1:0-14888 GCA_013401135.1 Cettia cetti | reverse complement strand
ACTGGGATGATGGAATGTGTCATGTGCTTGGGGAGCCTTAATGGGCCATTATCAGCCAATATCCCCGTGGGGGGGGGAGGGAATGAGCGATGAAAGAGATAAGGAACACTACTCCACCGGGTTTTAACAGCTGGGCCATTATCAGAAAGCATCCACGCCCCTCCCCCCGTAGTTACAAGAGACAGAAAAAAACAACTACATTTCCCAAACTGCTTTCAACAGATGAAATAGAATACACATTTTTTGGTTCCATAACCCAAGACAAATGCTCTTCACTATCTTATTTCTGAATATCCACTGATCCTGGCATTGCTTTCTTATTATTGTAGTCGATGAAAGCTCAGTTTGGTGATGGCAATTTCAGGTTTGGGAGCGTTTGCAATACTTCTGGTTCCAATCCAATGGATAATCATCACTGCCCTTAGCCTTTCCCTCATACAATTACTGTTTCTTTTTATTACTCTCTCCCCTGCATCATCTCAGTCCCTCAAACTGGATTTACGGACATTGGCAGCCACAAAACATAAAGTAAGAATAAATTAGTTTCGAGTATTGTGAATCCTCCTGTGTTCCATGGTTGCGATGAAATTGATAGCCTGAGAACGAGGACATATCAAGGCAAATTCTGTCTGCTGTACTTATGCAAGAGTTTGCCTTGTAATTTTGCCTCACAGCAGTGAGAGATGCCCTGAGCTGCAGCCCACAGGCACTGTGTGGCAGTCTCAGGGCAGCCTCTAAGGCATGGAGGGCTTAGAGATTATATCACCATGCTCTTAATATGCCTTTTCACATCCAACTGGTGCTATTGATCTGTACAGAAAAGACAGGCTCCTCAGGAAATGAGACAATTCTGCTATATCCTTTGTCCTTGCTTGCGCTGTTACTTCCTTTGACAGTTCGTTGTATAGTTTCTTTTCTTGTGGGTGTGTTAGGTTTCTGAGCCATGGAAGAAAGAACTGTGTGATCTCTCACAATCTTGTTCTCACAATCTTGTCTTCTCTCAAGGTTCAGCTTGCCAGAAGGGCAAGATATCTTCATGTGGTACTTCCAGAACTGGACATTCCACACACCACATGAGTGGTGCAGTTGACACACATGAAGGATTGGGATATCTTGAGAGATCTGGGCAAGCTCCAGAAGTGGCCCACTGGAATCTCATGAGATTCAGCAGGACCAAGTACTGGATCAGGACAGCCCCTAGTATCAACCCAGGCTGGGGATAAACAGATGGAGAGCAACACTGCCAAGAAGGATTTGGGGGTGCAGGTGGATGAGAGGCTGGACATGATTGAGTAACACGTGCTGCCAGTCCAGAAAGTCACCAAAAATGGGGATTCTGCCCCACTGCCCAGCTCAGGTGAAACCCCACCTGCATTAATGGCTGCTGCTCAGGGACCCAGCACAGGAAGGACCTGGAGCTCCTGAAGTCAGTCCAAAAGAAGCCATGAAAATTATCAGAGGAATGGAACCACTTTGCTGGGAGAAAAGGCTGAGACAGTTGGGGTTGTTCAGCCTGGAGTAGAGAACCTACGGGGTGAACTCACCCTGTGAGTTCACTCACAGCGTGAACTTACTGGGGCCTTTCAGTACCTGAAGAGGCTACATGAGATCTACAAGAGGGAGTTTTGATAGGAGCATGGAGTGACAGAACAAGGGGCAATGGCTTTACATTGAGATTAGGTTTAGATGGGATATTAGGGAGAAATTCTTCCCTGTGAGGGTGGTGAGGCCCTGCCACAGGTTGCCCAGAGAAGCCATGGCTGCCTTATCCCTGGAAGTGTCTAAGAGCAGGCTGTACAGGGCTTGGAGCAACCTGGGACAGTGGAAGGTGTCCCTGCCCATGGTGAGATAGGTTGGAATTAGATGGCTTTTGGGATTCCTTCCAACCCAAACCATTCTCTAATTATATTGTTTAAAACTACTCAGTGTAAATGTGGATACTACGAAGAACAATACCTTTCAGAGTAAAGCAGGGTGTTCCCTAAGAATAGCTGGTCTGGTTTAGAGCACTGAACTGGACCCAGCAGGGCGGAGAGAAGGGTTTGCTTTTGTCTGATAGATGACCCTAAAGAAGGCAGTGTTTGAGCATGGGCTAAATTGATGTCATAAGGACATGGGAAACCACAGGAGAAGTCTCTCCACTTTCTGCAGGATATTGCACATTATTCCTTCCTTAACCTTTTTTCTGTGCAGAGGATGGGGCAGTGCACTTTGGTCCAAGCAAAAGTTGGGAATACTTCAATCCGCTTGCTTTGTACAACAGAAAAACCAGTAATGAAACTGCTGGAGTGAGCAAATTTTCTCAGTCTGGATTGGCTTTAAGAAGTACCACAAGATCTGCTACTGCTGAACTCAATGTTGCCTTTGGTTACTGGCTACTTTGGATTCAGTGAATCGTTCTGTGGAAGGGAGAACATTTCCTGATGCTGTTGGCATGGTGCCTGCAGAGAATCACAAGCAATAAAAGCTCCCACACTGTGTGCAAGGCTAAGAATTTATAGTGGGAAACTCAAAGGATAGGGTGTGGAAGGAATGTTTTCTGAATATCATCACTCTGTCAGCCTTTACTAGAGAGATTTAATTGACCCTTCCTTAGTAAAAAGTCTTTTCTGATCACAAATACATCCCTTTTATATGAAAGGAAATTTTGAGCAGGAACTCTAGGGTAGTAAAATCTTACAATAGTATTTTACTTGCAAGTTTAATCCCTTCTTTAATCCAGAAAAATAAGCATCTGTGTGCTTTTTGCCTGTGCTCTTTGCAGGACTTTTATGCTTGTGTGTCTTGTTCAGTGTTATTTCTCTGCACTAATTAAGCTTGTAATATTCAGCCCTTTTGTATTTTATATAGGTGTGTTAGGAAGAAGACAAAACTAAAAAAAACCTACTTTCATCCTAAAGAAAATTATTTTTCCTGAATTTCCTCTACAGCTAATGGAGAAAAATAAGTCTCTCTAAGCAGTCATTCCATAGTGGGCAATGGACAATGTGTTGTTTCCAAGAAGGAATTCTAGGTTTAGGAAAAAATAGCACTCTTTTTAAAAAGATGAGTTGTTTGAAGCCAGCTGCTCTGTTAAAAAACCCTGCCTCACGACACAGAATCATGGCAGTTTATTGAGACTTGTCATGATTCACCAGCCTCTCTGGACATTTACACCTAGTGATGGTTCCATTTCTCTCCCTACCTAATGTATTTCTTTAAAAATAATCTGCAAGAGACAGCACATCATTTGTTTATTCAGATTCAGATATGTATTTTCAGAACCAGGCAGAAGGGTTTGTGAGAATGTGAACAGAAAGAACATATTGGATACAGCCAGTGCCTATAGACAGCACTGCTGCTTTCTACATTTTAAAAGAAAATAAAAAATTAAAACACCTACTTAATGCCATATGCTCAGCCAACAGGTTAAAGAAATTGCAGAAAAGCATAGTGCAAATGCAATGAGGTGCCTCAGAAGGTACGGTTTTGGTGATAAACAAATTCCTTTGAGGCCAATTAGTATTTATTTAAAAATTTACAAATAATGCATTATTCAACAATGTGTTGGAATATTTAGTTTCATTAATATGGGTATAATTGCCCAGTTTCACACTGGAGAAGTGAGCTTTTAAAGACCAACAGTTTGAAATATTTAGAAAAGGATTATCAGAGTCTGATGGAAAGCTTGGGGTGGGGGGAGGGAGAGAGAGACATTGTAACTTTATATTTTCTGGTACCCATCCCTGTCATCTTTACTTTGAAACATAAACTGCAATGAGATAAGAGGATGGAAAAAGTCTGAGGAATAACAGCACTGTGTGTGGCAGGTTCTTCCAGCAGCACCCCACGGCCACCACTGCATTAAGGAGCCAGGTTGCTTTTGAGCAGGTAAGCCAAAAACTGGAGTTCAGACCATTCAAAACTTGGTTGCTTCTTTAAAAGTCATGCAGCACTGTGATCTGTTGCAGTCACCTTAAATAAAAGGTGTGTGTGCTTGTGGTGGTTGGTTAATATTTTCCAGTAGTTCTTTAATCACAAGCTGTGTTTGGCAACTGCAAATGAAAATTTTGCAGACACCAAGACGTAGCTGTTCATGATTCCCTTTAGTCCACTGGTTAAAAAACACACCAACTCAAGGAGCTGCAGTGCCCACACTCTCCCTGTTTGTTGAATGTATTTATTTCTAATAAAAGCATCAGAACCTATTCAGAAATATGTATATAATATGCAAATATAAAACCAGTATAGAAATAATGAAATAAACCAGTTGTGCATAAAATGGACATTATTCTTCTGCAACTTGCGTAACAGAGAAAACAGTATAAGGAACACTGCAAATTACTTGCTAAAAGTGTTTCCTGTGCTGATTGCTGTTAGGCTCTATCCATAAAGGTCAAGGTCTGGACTTAATACTGAATGCTTGTGTCTTTTTTGCTGTTTCTCTGTCATTTCCCTGAAGCTCTTTCCCTTCATTGCTTGAGTGGAGATGATAGGGGAGAGAGAGGGCTGAACCAGGAATTGCAATTGCCATTAGCTGATGTGGAGGAGAGGGGAAGAGCAGGAGGTGAAGCTCTGCACTGTAGAAGAAAGTTTTTTGCCTGCAGCAAAAAAAAAAAAAAAAGAATTCTTGTGATGTGTGGCTAGCTAGGATTTCTTTTTCCCTGATCCATCCTGTGTGTATTGTTAGCCTACCACCCCCAGAAATACTCCATCCCATCCAACCTTGGGCATTCCATGGCATGGAGAGATGTGTTACAGCGCATTCAGAGATTACGTGATGAGTTTAATACAGCACTCAACTACTGCTCCTGATTTTGGATTATTTATAGGTAGCACAGAGCAAATCCTTCTGTCCAGATGGTCAGCTTGGAGGGACTGGTAAGAGCCACGGGAACAAAAACATGCAAATCCCAGATATTTTGATAGGTTTTATTTCCACTCCTCTGAAGGAAAAATTTCAAGAACTTCCATTAAAATATAAAATGGTTTTGCTGGACCATTTTCTTATCCTTTGAACTTGTTATCTCTTACAATCAAATTTGATCTATTCTTGAAAATATAAACCCCACAATTTACAAATTTTAATTTTGAACTACCAAGGGTTATCACTTCAAAAGCTTTGGTATAGATGGTTAAACTTTGTTGAAGGGGGAAATCTACTCATTTAAATGCTTTCCTGCAAAATGTTTTAGGGTCACTGAATTCATATTTTCCAATGGACAAAAATCTTTGGGAGATGAACCCACAAGATCAGCTTGCGGACTAGTATTAATTCATAGATAGTTGCAACATAGACTGGTCATGCTATTCTCCCATTTCAGTCAATGAGAACAAGAGCAAGAGTTTGCAGCTACAGTTGCAGCTACATTTGCTTATTAATATTTTTAGGATGTCAGTTTAGTCTCTACATTTTCTGACAGTATTTGTGACATCAGATTTCAAGATTGTGAGAAACATGAAATGTACTAACCCACCCCCCCTTTTTTTTAATGCATTAATTTCTTCTAAGGTATTTTCTGTATTCTCACATCTAAAGATGGAGGAGGACTTTTTGGTTGTCAGGCTCTCACCTATGTGATATATATACTTCAGACAATATGCAGAATTGTAGAATGTAGAATTTCCACATTATTGCAATATAATGATTCTTGCATTTTAGTTCTGCAAAATGCTGTTTTATTCTGGTGAGAAATGGGCCATAAAATAGGGATAATCAAGATTCAGTGTGTAAATGTAGCTAATTTAAGGTTGCTGAGGAGAAATTTTGACTAATTCCCTCTGTAGTTTACACACAACCTGGTGAGTAATGCAAAATGAACGTGGATAGAGGATGACTGTACCCTAATAAAAACTCTGTTTGCATGCCCTGCCACTTCTTTGTCTGCCTTGTCATGTTAGAGAACTGCTCCTGTGGTAATGAATTGGTTGCATCCCGTCACACCTATCAGCAGTGTTTTGAGTGCTCACTCTTCTGCTGATATGTAACCTGTCCTAGTTACAGATTAAGGGTTGACATCAGCAGAATTATTATCACCTGCAAGAAATCAAAGCAATGGCTAGCTTTGCTAAACCCTTAAACTTGCTCACGTTACGGTTTTATTGTCATTAAAAGTTATTTCTTCCCTGTGTCACCTCACCAGCATAGTGCCTAGTAAAAGATTTTTGTAAACTAATCACTGATTTCCAATATCAGATTTCTTGCTCATAGTACAGCACAGAAGCTTCAGCACAGACTGCTGGGAGATACTTTGCTGCAGATTTCTGGGCAGGTTTTCTACCTATCAATACAAGAAAATCCAGGTCATGAAGTTGATTTGAAATCCACTAATCACCTCATTTCCTCTAGATATCAGAGGAGTTTAGATCCAGGGCTAAAACACACATTGTAAATTCAAAAATCATTTTTTGATCTTCTGGGGTAATAGTGTCTTCTAGGACTACATCTGCACCAGCAGTTTTTTATGTATTAATTGTGGCCAAATATTATCTAGGAGTTAAAACATTCCAGATGATTAATGGCTTTATGGATTTTGGCTGTTCTTATATTTACAGTTCATATATTTTCTGCCTTTGCAGCAACAATTTGTGAGTGCGTGAAACTACCAGATAAGCAAGAGAAACTTAGAATTCTGGGCTGTGTCAATCCCTGGCACAACTTGGTTCTTGAAAATGGCTGTGTTACAGCAACTTACAAATGATCCATATCACACAAAACTATTTTATTTAGTATTGTATGTACAATGGTAGCACGGATGGATTGCCAGAACCATGTCTATGGCAGTAGAAACAATGGAGATGTACAAAAATAATGTGATGTCCTCATTCCAAAGGGCTCACCATTCCAAAGGCCAGTAGGATAAGAGGGAACTTGTTAGAGAGGGAGTGTGTGTGAAGTGGCAGGTTTGTAAAGCAATGGGATATTTCATCACAGCCAGTCAGCAAAATATTATTAATTATACTGAGTAATACTTTGTTTATATTTTTCAATGTTGTATCCTTTTTGCATATTAAAATTAGTAAAATAATCCAGACATGATGCACAAATGATTTTTGAAAAATTGATATGAATGCAGTAAAATTTCAGGGCAAGCCAGGGCTGAATATTCACTGGCCGTGTTTGATTCTGGGCAGCAGTCAGCAGGTAGCACCTTCAGGATGCCAAGGTAGTCTCTTTCTTCTGCACTCCGGCAGTATGAAAACTGCCTTGCTGAAGGGAAACACTCTAAATGGAGGCATTGAGCTCTCTAAAAGAGCCTGAAGAGAAACCTAGCAGGACTCATGTACAAAAGACAGATGGGACTGTGTCACGTGAAAAGGGGAGATTTCCTCAACCCTTGGTGTTGGATTTGTCTGTTGGCACTCCAGGAAAGCAGAGACCCTTGTGCCCCACCAGTCTGTCAGTGTCCCATTAGAGGGACCCTTCACTGAACAGCCCTGCTGGATTGGAGGGGTTTTGATGGACTTTTTCAGGGACACATCCCAACAGCACAAGGGAGACCCCTCAGTGGGTCTCCCCACTTTATTAGCGTTTGCCCTCCACACCCCCCACTGCGGGTGCTGCAGTGCCCAGAAGGATCCCATGGACAGTTTTATGGAACAACACTCTCTATTAATATCAAATTGTGACAGCCTAAGGTTTGAGGAGCATAGCTTGCAGTATCTGACTCCAAAAACATCTTCAAAGGATAGACAAGCTCTAAACTCCAATAAAGGTATTCAGCACTCACAGAGTTCTTACCCAACAGTGTCCCTTCATGGGAAAAGGCAGGTTCCGTCTATTGACTGATTCCAGCAGTTACAATGCAATCTTCCCTGACTTTTTCCCATTCTTGACTTATTTGTATACTATATATTCATATTTAGGTGGAGTTTGAATGGCTCAGGTCATCTATACCCTTGTTACTGATGATGTAAATTTTTCTCACCTGCCTCTCAGACACAGTCAATGAACCACAGAGCAGGTGCCCAGGATGGCTGGAGGGTGGGGGCAGGTAATGAGGGTGGTTGGACCCTGGGGCAGGTAATGCTGGGATGGAGGGGTGTGTTTACATCACAATTAGGTTATAATGAACCCAGTTCATCCAAGGAGAGTTATTCCACCCCAGCTGCTGGCTCAGCAGCCGGACATCTCCTCTCTGCCCTGGCTGACAGGTGCTGTGATGTTTATCAGTTGCAGAGAACCATCAAATTCCCCTCCCTGCAAGGATTCCAGCAGAACCCGGCTACCCACCCTCCATTCCATCCCCCTTAGCAGGTGCTGTGGAAGCAGATTTTGGGTGTGGCAATCATTGTGGGATGGGTCTCAAGCATTCCAGCCACATTCCATCCAGGGACAGCAGCTGCATTTTACCCTATAATTTCTGTACTGTTATAACTTCTGTTAGGATATAACTTCACAGTTTCCTCTGATTTTATCCTCAGCTATCTTTCCACTGTCAAAGCTATCACCTCTGGCCCAAATCTTTATGCATCTAAATTGCATAAACTTGGAGAAGGATCTGCAGACTGAGACAGTGGAGTGTATTTATGCAGTGCTTTCTTTGTAGCTGTGGCAGAGAACTGGAAGTGCCAGGAAGGGCAACTGTCCAGTTTCACTGTATTTATCCATCTGCCTTCCCTGTGGTGGGACCTGTCCTCATGTTGCCAATTGAGGGTGATATCCAGGTGAGCATCCTGACTCTGAGCAGAGAAAATGTGCTCCAGCCCCAGTTCACTGGAAGAAATGGGATCTGGGTAACTGTGGGGCAGAGGAGAAGCTGATGTAGCTGATAGAGGCCATCAGAGACGGGGGCTTAAGAGAGAGAGGGAGGGAGAGGCTGAATGCCCTTCCCATCAGTTTTCATTGCTGTTTCAGTCTTGCCATCCCTCTTAATGCTCTTTTGTCTTCTTATACCTGTACCTTTATTATATATTATTTTTACCCATACTACTTGTGGGAATAAAAACTGTTAAGTATAAATTACAACAGTTTTTATTTTCTAGCAGCTGAAGCACTGGGAAGCAACCTGCAGGGACCAACTGGACTGTAAAGCAGCACAGCACAAGCACAGTCTCTGCTCATGACAATTTACAGCATAAACAGGCAGAGGTCTGTAGGGGTATGATAGGGCTTGTAGTACCACAGAGACCTAAATTATTCTTCCCCAAATTAGAAAATCTCCCACATTGCAAAACTGGAATCATTAGCATCACCTAGTACAACCAGTTGGATAATGGGCAGTATACAATGCAGCACTTCCAAGTGAAGAAAAACACAATGATTGCCACACCCAAAATCTGCTTCTGCAGATAATACATTTTAATACTTAACAGCTTTCTTGCATAAAGTTAGAGCTTTTCTTCAATTTTAAATGTTTTCCATTTCCATTTTCAGCTCCTGAGTGCTGATGTGTATTTTTCTGCTTGCACAGGAAGTCAGTGGGTGTAGATGGGACTTTGCCATAGGACACAGTGGTCTATTTATCATTCAGCTTTTCTGGAGATGAATGGAGGTTTTATCTACAGTGTAATCTAGAGATCAACAGCAAGTTACTTAAGAATTAGACTTCCCCTGTTTCAGGTCTGACCCTGACCCTTACCTTAGGAACACCAAAAGACAGACAAAAGGACCACAGATCAAATTGTTCCGTGCCATATTCTTAAAACCAAAATTACCTATGGTGAAATCAGTGTAGGGTTACACCAATCCTAAGATTATGAGCACATGTCCTGCCCTGCCCCACAGGACATCACTGAGAATTTTGTGCTCATGATTTGGAAAGTTGCCTCTAGACACCTTCTGATTGCTTTTTTTCTATTGTTCCTTTTAATACAGAGCAGGACTTTAAAAATCAGTGCACTTAAAATGTTACTTTCATGGTAAAACCTTGCCTTTACTCATAATACAGCATAGGGCAGGTGCTGTATTATCTTGTTGACAAAGACTGGTCAGGTAGAGAAGGGCTTGTAGCTAAGACTTGCCTTAGTTGCTTCACATATTTCTTCCTTGAACAGTGTGAAGTTCAAATCAGACTGTAACTGTAAAATGGCCACAACAAAGGCCACCCTTTAAGGCTGAACCCCATTTTGGTAAAATCAACGAATCCTGTATTATGTGATAATTAAAATCTTTTGCGCTGTTTGTAGATGGACAGAAGTTAGATATTCCGCACAAGACAGCAATTTAAACGCCTTTATGGTAATCAGAGAGAATCATGCATCTCCAAAAGCAATCTCATACTAAGAGAGAGCAAGAAGAACTGATCCCTGAAAGAATCTCTCTGTCCTCTGATTCAGAGAGCTTACATGGAGAAGATTATATGGGGCACTGTTGAATGGCAGGACATCCAGTATGAGTGTACAGAGGGAAAGTGATCTCATTCTAAGAGTTACCCACCAAGTGGATGGAGAGAAAGTGGATATAATTTTCTATATTTAATGAGGCTTTTGATACTGTGTCTTACAGCATCCTTCTGGACAAGTAGCCCAACTGTGGAATGAGTGGGTTCATGGTATTCTGGGTGAAGAACTGCCATGCAACTGAGAGACAGGACTTCAAAAAAGGGGTGCAAAAGTAGGGCAAGAAGGAAGTCTTAAGCCAAAGTTCAAGCAAAAATAGGTCAGAGTCCAAGCTGAATTTAGTTTATTGAAGTCTATTGAGGTCTAGGTTGAAGTCATTGAAGGGTATTATTCTCACAGTATACAGTGTTATAACTTATTACGGTTCAAATAGGGCACAGCTTTTAGCAAAATTTTCCCACAAACTACAGATAGCCTATTTGCATTGCTTGGCAGCCTTACAAAACTACATAGTTTCAAAGACTTTGATAGTTATGTATGATATATATGATATGTATGTCCTTTTCCCAGTTCTTTGAAGGAATACACAAGACAGAGAGCAAGACAGACTTAATTAGCATAGCTGGTTTGGCAACTAAGATGCCCTGGCATGAGCAAACAGTGCTTTGAAGATTGCAGGGACTTGAGATTAGGTCTGCTTACTGGATAAGAAAATGGGATTTGGTCTGTTTACAGGAAACAGGAGATGAGATCAAACTTCTCCAAACAAGTCTGTTTGTAAAATGCATGAGTTTGACTATAACATGTATAATCCAATCATTGTAGTAAAAATTATTAACCAACTTGAAATGGTATATAAGCTTCTGGAAAATCTGAGTAAAATCGAATTCTGATCACCGAATCAGTCTTCCCGTCTCTCCATCAATCGTCAATAGTTCTTTTTCATATCTGTGATTGTTTAGCACAGGGTATCCCTCCAAGGCTAGTACAACTCGTTCTGTAAAATCCACTGTGCTTCCTGCTTTGTGTCTCATCGATTTTTCCATAAAGAACCAGCTGCACTTAGATTTGTAGTGAATGGGGCTACGTCTGGCTAGTCATAGGTCACCAGTGACGTTGACCACATGGGTCAGACCTAGGTCTGGCTCTGTTCAATATTTTCACCAGTGATCAGGATGCCAGAGTTGAATGCCGCATTCCAAGGCTGATGCTTATCCCAAACTGAGAGGTGCTGTGACTCTCTTGAGGGACAAGAAGCCTTGCAGAGGTATCACTGAGAAGCACTGGGAACAAAATGGTTGTGGAGGAGGGCAGTGCAGCCAAGGATAGGGAATGCCTGTCCTCTGGTAGCTGAGCTCTCTGGATTGTCTGGTTGGGAGAAGAGCCTAAGGAACCACTGCTCCCTTCATCTTCCTAAGGAGGGGTTGTGGAGAGGGAGGTGCTGTTCTTGTCTCCTAGAATCATAGAATAGTCTGGGTTGGAAGAGATCTTCAAAGTTTTCCTTGGGATCGAGTGACAGGACAGGAGTTAGAGATTCAAAACTGCACCAGGATAGGTCCAGACTTAACACAAGGAAGGATTTCTTTAGGGAGAGAGTGGCCAAACACTCCAGCTGGTTTCCTTAAGTGGTAGTCAATGCCCCAAACCTGCCACTCTTTCAGAAGCATTTGGACATTGTCCTTAATAACCTGTTTTCACTTCTGTTCAGCCCTGAAGGAGTCAGGCAGTTGCATCAGATGGCCCATTTTAAATGAAAAAGTCTTAATCTAATCTCTTGTACTGAGTGAAAGGCATTCAGTGTTAGAAAACTCATATTAGGGACACCTAATGCCAGTGATGGTGTTGTCTGTCCAATCCAGATTCAATTTAGAGGATTACAGCCATGCTCTGGATTTTTGACTGACAAAGAATTAGTGGGTTTAGATATTAGAATTAGTGGGATTAGGAGAAAGAGTGGAGGAAGAACTAAAAAACCTGAAGTAAGAGATGTTGTGGATTAACAGTAAAAATTCAATTATCATCAGTCACTTTGGACAAGTCACACCTAGAACCAATGAATCTTCATGAAAATCTTTCTGAGGACTTTGTTATTATGAGTGTAAGCAAATGCTTCATCATGATATACCTAAAACTCATCAGCTGAAGTTTATGTCCTGCCCTTTTCATCACAGAAGTGGCAAAGAAATCCTTCTCTTTCTTTTATCTACCATTTACATATTTGCATGTAATTTTGTTGACTGTGTTCCTGCTTCTAGGATCCCTAGGCTGTTTGAATAAATCAGGCTCTTTCAATGTAAAGGGTCTGAGGAGAAAAAGAAAAATCTTCTCTGCTTGAGTAAAACTGATGACTGTCATTGTTTCAAGTGGATCTATTTCCTGTGACTCTGACTTTGTGGAGGATGTTGTCCTTGGGTAAGTCAGGTAGAGATGAAATATGAAAAATGTCTTGAATTTTCTGAGATCCTGCTGATTGAGGGCATAGATCCTAGAGTGAATCACTTAAATCCACAAGGAACTATGTACATTTAGCTGAATAAGGCAGTGAGAAACATGAGCTGACCTTTTAGATTTTTGTTTTAGAGAGCTTCCAGAGGCCTTGCTGAGAAAATCTTTCTGCTCATTTTGCGTATTTCCTGTGTTTTCCTGTTAGAGACAGAATTTAGGACCAAAAATTCCTCACCTTGATATCTGTGCCAGATGAAGATCCAATATTTAATTCTTTGTCTGTGTCACCTACATTGTTGTGCATTTTAAGAAACTTCCTTCCCCCAGTCTCAGCTCCAGGCCATTGCATAGACACACCATAGACACTCTGGACAGTTTGATATATAAAGAATTAAATCCAATTTATGATTCTTTCCCTTGTCTCAGATGGACTTAAAATGGTAAATGTTCTGACATTAATTATGTTATTTAATATTTCATATTCTGTGCTCTGAGAAATCTACTCTTTTATGTGATTTTTTAGCTTTTCTGGCTTATCTCCTGTGCACAGGTCACTTTAATCCTAGGATCAGCACTAAGACACAGATACACACAAAGAAAGGAAATGTTTTATCAACCATTTTTATAAATGCAAACATTTAGCATAATTTTACAGACCTTTTCCCAGAAACACAGGAAATTAAGAGAAGCTGGTACCTTTAGTCTGGATTTGCATCTGTGTAAAGGAGAAAAATTTACCTCTAGATGTCAAAAGGAGAACAAAGAAACACTTTTTGTGTGGGATTCAAAAGGATGAATTGAGGTAAAGCAAGTGAGGTAAAGCAATTGAGGCAAAGCTGTACCAGGAAAATAGCAGTTGATGTGGCAGCATTTTTATAAATACTTCCTTTAGCTGGAGGCTACTGAACATTGCAAATGTGAGAGCAGTTCTGTTAGCAGTAAGTGTCCCATCATCACAAACTGTAGTACTTCTCAGCAATGTAATACTTAGCTCTAGCACTGCTTGGGCATGAAGTCCTAGTAGCAATGAAATCTTTTCAATAAAATGGTAAGGCCATAACAGAGACAGAGAGCATTCCCCTTCAATGCAATTCCCCTTTGGAAGGCTGCAGGAACTGGAGAACAAGTTGGCTTTTCTGAGAAATGCAGCATGTGTATCCATGGCAGAATATCTGACTAGATAAAGCAGGATTTTCTCCCAATGTCAAAATTATGTACCCAGATTGCCACTTTGAGTTCCATGGAGATGAAGACATTTCTGTGTGAGTCTCTCTTGGAGTTATTTGTCACAGTGAGCTTCAAACAGCTGTGATAAATAAACATTGAGATGACCTGGAACATCTAAACTTTCTGCACTTCCTCTCTGCTGTCACTTCATGGGTTTTGTTGACTGACCTAACATTGGTCAGATACAGGCATGTCAGCAACATTATTATACTGCAAAATCTGATTTTTTCACAGTTATTTCAGTCTTTTGGGGACCATCATCTGAGCGGGAGCTAACTGTGCTTCACCCCTCTATCCCTGAAACACATCAACATTCTCTCTGGGGTGGTAAAGCGTGCAAAAGATGCAATTTTTTAACAGATGGTAATGTATGGACAGCAATAGACTTCATCCATCATCACTCTCAGAGTCACCCTTACTCTTTAAAATGCTTTACTTGTTTTTTGGAGCAGCCTGCTGTCAGGTAATGTCAGCAGGGTTGGAGTGTTAGAAAAAACTGTCAAGCTGTCCTTCACTAAAGAGAGGTTTGGCTTGAGCAAGGCTGAGGACAGCTGGTGTTTCCAGCTCTGCCACGAATTATAGGAGCATATCTACACAAACTGAGACTGAATGCCTCTTTTTTGTCAGTAATTTCTCCCTTGATCAAGCTCAACTTTCAAGACATACTTTCTTGAGCATGGTGTAAATAAAAATAAGAAGGATTGCCAAATGACAGTACACCAAAAGAATTAAAATGTCCTTCAGTTTTATAAATCATCATTTTTTAGCTGGAAAGGTTGCACACATTCCCCAGCTCATGTCTGACATATCTTCAATCAGCTTCCACCTGCCACAAGCATTTGACATAATGGCCCAACAGGACAGAACATTTTTAGAGTCCTTCCTTCCTTCCTTCCTTCCTTCCTTCCTTCCTTCCTTCCTTCCTTCCTTCCTTCCTTCCTTCCTTCCTTCCTTCC
>VZUI01057502.1:0-24273 GCA_013401135.1 Cettia cetti | reverse complement strand
TGATTTCCTTCTCTTGGGAAGATTTCTTGGGAGAATTTCTTTCAAAGAGAAGGAAATCAGCCACTGACAGGCTGAAAACCTTACAGATTCAGAAATATCAGGCCCACAATTTACCTTCTCCACGTGGCATGGCCTGACTTTCACAGCAGAACCGTGTGGGGGAAAGGTGTGTCTGTGTCTTCATCTGCTTCCACATGCAGATTATCTTGGCAGATCTCCACAGGACAAGATGGAAATGACATGGCAGTGATTTTAGAGCTCAGGGCCACGCCAGCCTTAGTGCCTCATGGTCAGAGAGCTCTGAGGCACTGAACAATCCCCAGGGTTAATCCCAGCAAACGTGGAAATTCTTGGAATAATCACTGCTTAGGTGACTCATCTGTATTATGAAATGGAAATTATTTCAAAGCACATTCTGTCCTTCCAAGCTTGCTGTGGATTCTGGACACCGGTGCTTTTCTCTCTGAATTGTACACAGTGTTTTTCTGTTCCTTGCTTGTTTATGTCTGTGATGTGCAAGTCTCCAAATGTTCCAGCCTTTGAATCCCCAGCCAACAGCTGTAGTGCTTCCAGAAAAACTTGCATTTCCCTGCCCCACTGCTGCAGAGTTCCCAAAGGCCAGGCAGTGTGAGGTGACTGCCCTGCCTCCCTGCTAATGAAGTGAGTGCTCCAGCCCACTTTTATCCCCACTTTTCCAAGTTTATCCCCACTTTTCCAAGAAAATGGATGGCTGACCTTGCCTGCACAGATCATCTCTGAAAGCAGGACTCTCTAAGGGCAATTAAATAAGTTTGGGCATTATACTTTTATTCCTTTTCCTTATATTTCCCTTTGAATAAGGAAACTCAGCAGATGCCATTCAAATATGATTCTCCCTGGATACTCTTGGCAGACTTGAGTTGGTTGAATTCCAGAGATTATGACAAATCTAAGGATTAAAACTGTGTTATCCTTTAGCTCTTTTAAAAATATCTATTTCTGTACATTTCCATTTGTATTTTACTGGTTTTTAGACAGCTAAGCATCACAAAATGATCTAATTCCTCTTTTCATTGCAACCAGAAATTAATCTCAATGACACAAGCTGGTGAGTGACTTGAATAGCCCAAATTCCAGCCTGTTATGCACAGTGACACGTGAAACTCACACTTTGGTCTGGGCTGAAAGCTGCTGGGCTGTGCCAAAGAGCTGTGACTAATTTAGGGAGGGAGCCAAAGGGTGCCTTTCTCTGGCCATTGTTTCCCAAGCAAGGAAGAAGTGATTTTGTGTGTAGAATCTTTCAGGACATGCCACAAGCTCTAGGTAGTCTTACTCAGTCAAGTGCTCTGTCAAAAATGGTGTGGAATTAGGGGTGTGTGACAATTTTAGGAGAGGAATGGTAAATCCCTGTTGCAGGTTAATAATACTACTTCTGAATTCCTCCAGAGTGACTGTCATAATTCCCTCTTGGCTGACCCCAAGACATATATTAAACTCTAGGTAGAAGAGAAGAATGCTCCCATGAGCTAGGAGGGTGCAAGTCCACAAGTTACCACATAATTTTCATTTTGTATTGATGCTTCACTCTCATCTGAAATTATTTGGCATAGGAGAAATATTCACTTCATCACAGTGAGTTTGTTCAGTGCATCTGGGCAATGCAAGGCCAGAATATCACCCCAAAATTCTTTCCTGGATTTGCACAGCAGTGTGGATGTTCAGTGTAGGGACAGTCTCTCTTCTGAGTAAGCAGGTGGAGCAATACAAAATCTTTGACTAAAATCCTTAAAGATTCCTTTGAAGTTCAAAACTCTTTTAATAAACAATATCAAACACCCACTTCCACAAAGAAAAAGTTGTGAAATCCCCTTTAGAGAAAGGGTGTCAAGAGATGAGTGAACACATAGTAAAGAAATCTTTTTTTTTTTTTTCTTTTGAGTGAAGATTATTTTGTCATTTTAAAAAATCACTGTCTGGGAGCTGCCAGTTTGGTGTCCATCCATGGTGGTTGTCTCACCTGACCTACCTAGAGAAATGTTGAGACACGTCTCCCAGCAAAATGTGTTCTTAATCTCCTGCTGAATTCTTACATCAGAACACACAGAAATTTAGCATGGCTGTCAGTTATTTTCCAGTAAAACACCCACCTTACAGGAGTTACATATGCTTTCAATTTTTAGGATATTTAATAATGTTTTCATCTCTTATTAGGAGCAATATTTGGGTTTGGCTCTTTCGTTCTTCTGGGAACCAAGAGTTTGGTTTTGCCAATTGCTGGATCATTACAGAATTCCAGTCCATGTGTTAAATTTTGCTTTTCAAGTTCTGAATGAACTTGGAATTTGGATACATGTTTCAGCAGCAACTGGTTTCCTGGAAAATACTATACTGGATTAAACACCACAACTCTCATAAAAAGAACATTCAAGTTCAGAAAACAATAGCAGAGAAATCCTGAGTAAAGCTTGCTCTATTCAACCCTTTCTTTTCTATCCCAGGAAATATTTGTTACACTCAGGGGGTTGTTTATAAAATAGTTATATTTACCCACATTCAGAGCTAGAAGTCACGAAATGCAGATTTTTCCTAAGGTGCTGTGGCTCAGACTATAGTTCCTTTGTTTTATTGCCCCTTGACAGCTAAAAGGGGCAGTTTCTTTTCCAAGCAAAGTAAACAAAAGGTTATATTTGACGCACTTTAAATCAGCCGAGATATTAAACCCCCCAAAATTGGGATTTACAGTGGAAAATCTATTTTCTCTTAAGGGCAGCAGCCCCACTGGTGCCAGTTTAAAGGACTCCAGAGCACACAGAGGTTCAGAGCTGGGTTTAGTGCTCTGAGGCTGGTTCCAAGGAGCCCTGATATGGCCTTGACTGGTTTAATTTGCCTTTACAAGAGGAGCCCCAGCAGCACACTCTTTCCACTGGCAGTTCTGTGCTCCCTGCAGTTTGTGCCACGAGGAGCACATCCTCACCTAAAACAAATCAGTGTCATTGGAATTATTTCAGAGGATCTGCCATTGCTATCTACATCTGCAGATAGAGGATTTCTTTGATTGCAGCACAAAAAAAAAAAAAAAACAGTGGGAAAATTGCTTTCCAAAGAGGAAACATGTCAGAACACCTCACCCATCCCCACTGAGGGAGATGCAACGTTGCACTGTGCCAGTTTGTCCCTGCTGAAAGGTGATTTGCAATATATAGACATAGACTGAGGTGTTGCTGACAGCTTGGGCCCAAATGGCAGCTGTGACTGAAGTCATTCCTTTGCTGCATGGCTGAGATGTCTGGCTCTGCCAGGGTCTGATTAGCCAGGTTTCCTTCATTATTTATAAAAAGCAGTATGCCATAAAAATGTCCTTTTCACTGCCTAAATCATAAAAATTTCCATTAAAACCTTCTGCTGTAAGGTCCTAGGGAATATTCATCCCCAGGCTCTGACAGGGAGGTAGAAATGGGTATTCATTTCCTGGAGCAGTGAATTCCAACAGTTTGGAGTCACCGGTCTATGGAATATTAAAGGGTGGGCTTTATTCTAAGCTTCTGTTTTGGTCAGGAATCTCAAAAACAGGGTAGGATCAAAAGCTTCCTGTGGAACCATGAGGGATCAAATTAATCTGTGACATAATTTAGCAGGATTTCATGGATTTTTACCAGAAACTAAACCTACATGAGCTCCTGTGTATCCCCTGCCCCTTGTCCGTGCTGATCCTGCCTATTTCCATGCCCAGTTCTGAACTGGGATTAGTCCCAGCCCAGAAACACTTTCCAGGGGAGCCCCTGGGCTTTGAAACAAGGTGTTCTTGATAAGAAAAACAGCTGGATGTGACTTTAGAGAACCAGATTTAGGAAATGCTGGATTTCCTTCCAGTCCATATCTTGCCCTGAGGAACCCCAAGCTTTCCTCGTGAAACCTCACCACGATTCCTGCTGCCCTCCAAAGCCAGGCTGTGTTTGGGTTTCTTCCAGGCTTCCACTGCCCCTGGGAAGATGGGAGCATTCCCTGTGTGCCTCCTTTGCTGGCTTTGAGGTTCCAACCCCAGTTTGTGATTCAGAGGTTGGACGTGGAGCTACAAGTTCAGTTTCCATGGCTGGATTCCAAGGACGCTGCTGGGAACGTGTCTGGGATTTTGGGCTGTGGGAGTCCCATCACTGCCACAGCTGCCAGGAGGTTTGAGCTCTTTTGATTCAGGAGTTTAAACACTTACATGTTTGCCCTATTGAGAATGGAGGCCTTTTACTCTTTTACCTGCTTTCCACGCTTCCAACTGTAATTTTTCACTCAGGCTCCTCCCATGCTTAAAATTTATTTTCCTTTCTCCTTGAGAATCCTCCTTAAAAAGATCTTGGTTTGTGAACCCTCAGGAGTTTTCATTCTTACTGTAGCAGTGTTTTGGTGAGAGCTTTGTTCTTCCTTTACAACACCCATAAGGAGAATTTTGTTTTCCCCTTGTGAAACCTCAGGTAACACTTGGAACCTCTGTGTTCCCTGGGTGTGTTGCCCATAAAATACAGGTACAAATAGACATGTCAGTGGTGGTGTGGAAATTACTCAGGATTATGAATCACACTGAAAAATACTATAGGAAAGCTGAGCCTGATGCTGTTAGTCATTCTGCAACAGCAAAGGGAATTATGGGCTCAGTGGAAGAGAGATGCAAGTTAGTGCAGAGTCAGCCTCCTTCTGCTTCTAACATGTGGAAAACATCTAAACATATTTTTTATTTCACTGTTATTAGCAAATGAGCAGCTTCTGAAAGGGTTAAAAGAGATGTGCCATAACCTTCACTTTCCCCTTAGTTCTTGTCATTTATGAGAATTAATGAAGATATTAAATAAATCTGATGTTTCCTTTTTCTGTTTCCACTAATTAATCCCAGTCAATCAATAGAATATCCACATTTTCCCCAGCTGGTTTAGAGTCAAAAGATACTGAATCTGAACTTGTTTTTTCATGTCATATCCAGAGCTTTGGAAGAGTGTTTTGGCAGGCTTCCCTGTGGGCACAGCTCCCATTCCCAGAGTTCTCTCCAAAGCATTGAGAATGGAAATAAGCAGCTCAGAATTTTCCAGTTTAGCTCAGGCTCTGTGTACGTTAAGAGAAACAGAAGCACAACCACAAGTACAGCAAAACCCCTTCATGTGGCCAGGGAGCTGAGCTTCAGCTGGGGAAACTGGCACAAACTGGTCCGTGGTGGGCTCACACATTGCAGCCCACGTCTGTTCTGCTGTGGGGGGACAGTGACTGAGGCACGAGACCACCAGGAAGCTTCTCCATGTGAAGAAGATCTGCCTGGGGGCCTAAACTGAGGGGCAGCCTCAGAAATCTCTCAAGGAGTTACTCTGAAATGCTCTTGCTGTAGGAAACCATCAAGGCCACTGTGATGGAAACACTTTCATTTTCTCTCTGCTCTTCAGGGTGAGCCCTTGGCTTGGCTTGTGGAAACTGCTCTGAGTGACTGAAATAAGCCACACAGATATATATATATATATATATATAAATATTAAAAGTGTCTAATTTGGGGTGCTTTTCTCCTGTCAAATGCTGAAGAGGTGCTCCAGAGCATTTATTCTCTAGAGGAAAAAAAAATCCTAGGATAATACTGTCTTACAAAGAATATGATCTGGGAAAAATCCTGAGGCAGAGCAAGGGTGAGGAAAATAAAATTGATTCCTGATGTCTCTTTGAGGGTTGCAGTCCAGCTCTTATGAAACTTAGTGGGAAACTTTCCTGCTCTTGAGTGCTGGTTCTCAGGGTATCACCGTAACAGAGCAGAGTTACAACTGGTAGTAGGCACAGACAGATAGAACTGAAACACATTAAAAGGTTTTATTAGAGACAAGAGAATGAATTGTGGCAAAGCTGTCGAGTTTGCTAACAATAATCTGATTTAATGAGTCTTCTTTTTCTGATGTTGAATTGATGGAACCTCACAGCCACTCTGTTCCATTCAGGAAATTAGCAATAGTGTGGAAGCTACAGAACTCCTTCATATCAGAGCTCTGAACAGGCAGGACTCTTGACTTGAAGCGCTGAGCTCCAGTTCCTAGAAGTACTGAATCTCATAGGCACTGGATTTGCTTTTACTAGCAAATTTTCCTTCCTGTGTTTTACCCATTCTTCAGGTTTTCCTAGAACAAGTGCACATTTCCAGCTAATTTATACTAATTGAAAATCATGTTTTCATAGAATGAGACATCCCTGTCTTAAACATCTCTCTGAAATGCAATTCTCCTTTTGACTACAGTCTTTAAAACCCAGAACATCTGAGCCTAAATTCCATTTTCCATGCCCTATGAAATTTGTAGTGTTAAAAGTCTCGAGCCCTTGGCTCATTTTTAAAAGGTGATATTAAATATATGAATATATTCCCTTATGTACTTTTTTCCTTTTATATTAGGATATTAAATGGTCATTCCCCTTAAATAGTAACACAGTGTGCCCTGCAATGCTGAGCACTGCTGGAATGGCTCTACAGTAAAGTTAAGCTTCAAATTTTAATCTCTCTCTGAGCCACATCCTGTTTTCAGTTAAAACTGAAACTCATCTCATATGGGGGAACTTTACCACAGGAAATCTCTCTAGTTTGGAAAGTACCAAAACCTTATCTTTAGTTTCTTTGTGTAATTCAGCACCTTTGGAGACAGAGATGTAACAGAATCACAGAAACTTTCAAGATGTCTCAAAGCAAGAGAAAAGGAGTGAGTTAAGAGCACAGGGAAGAGGTGGAGCTGCCACTTCATCCCTAAACCTGACCCTGTGGCGTAACACTGAACATTCTAAAATTAACATCTTTCACCTCTTTATATCCCCAAAGTTAAAAAAAAAAAAAAAAAAAACACATCCAGAAATCTCTTAATTTCTGAAAGAGATTTTAACTCACATCCTGGCAACAACTGCCTGGGCCAAACTAACTTACCATGAATTTTAACAACCCAGATGAGAGCCAGTGGCTCAGGCCACGGCCTCACTGGGGCTGTATCACCCTTTCCTCACAGCTTTGGGTTCATACCCAGCCCTGCTGACTCTGAGCTACAGATCCAGGTCAGATCAGCTCCTGCAGATGCTCTGGGGATCAGCAGCGAGGGGAGGGAAGTGGGCAGAGGTGTCTGCTGTGTCTGTCTGTGCACACCCAGCACGGGAATGTGCCAGACTTGAGGCAAACTCTGCTGTACCATAAATCCCTCAGCAGCCACCACGCACCCACAGGTACCTGCAGCTGGTGGCTCCTGTCAGGGCAGCAATTAGCCAGTGAAGCACCTAGAGAAACACCCGACTTTTTATTTTTAATTCTGAGCAGGGCCTCACCCCTAGGGATATTCCCCACAAGGAAGAGTGAACAGATTTGCATGTTTGCTCTTCTTTTGACTGAATCCTCTGTCACAACTAGAGAGGCCGGCAGCAAAGTGAGCTGTGGCACGGTGAGGAGGCCCTCCTGCTGATAACGAGACTTCGCTTTGTAGAATCTTTCCTGCACTCTAAGAAGGCTTTGCAGACATTCCTGAACTCTTGTTGCCCTGCCGTGCTACCCCCGAGCCGCGTTGGAGGCTGAGGCACAGCGGGGCTGCCCGGCGAGGTTTCCCGGAGGCTCTGAAGGGAGTCGAGGCTCCTGCCCGGGGCTGCCCCGGCACCCAGGGGTGCGCAGGGGGTGTTGGCGCTGTGGCCGCGCTCCGGGCAGGCAGAACTTTCTGTCTGACTCCCCAGTGAGCATGGCCGAGGCAGCACCGCTTCGATTTCGGGAACCAGCCACTAGATTCTCCATTTCAGCTGGCCCGAGGGGGAATTCGCTCCGCGGGGCTTTTCCTCAGGCAATTCCCCGTGCCTGCGGCCCGGGCCGGCTCCGGTGCCCCGAACAGGGGAAGCCCCGCTCCCGCCGGCCCCGGGGCGCGGCTCGGGCTCCCCGCTCCTCCCGGCCGGAGCGAGGCAGCATCGCCGAAATCCCGGCGAGCCGCCCGGCCGCAGCTCCGGTACCCGCGGTGAGCGCCCGCCCGGGGCCGGCCGCCACAGGTACGGGAGAGGCGGGGATGCGGGGAGGGATGGAGGGGAGCGAGGGATGGAGGGGAGCAGCAGGGACGGAGGGAGGGATGGGGAGGAGCGGAAGGAACGGAGGGATGGAGGGGAGCGGGCCCCGCTGCGGAGAACCGCCCGCGGCCCCCGGACACACGGGCCCGGTCCCCGAACCGCGCCCCGGCAGCGCCCGGAGGGCAGCGGGGGCTGCCCGGGGGTCCTGGCCGCTCTCCACCCCTCTGAGCCGGGATGGGCGGAGAGGCCCCCGGGCCGGGGCTGGGAGCGCTCGGTGCTGCGCTCCCGGGCGGCGCCGCTGGCAGCGGGGCCGGGGCAGGGTGGGCGGCTCGGCTGCCCCGGCGCCCCCGGCACACACCCGCCACACCTTCGCTTCCATTCCCTTCGTGCCGCCGGGTTTAATCCCGGCCTCTGGCAGGCTGGGAGCCCCCGCGGGCACCGCGGAGCTCCCGCTCGGGTGCCTGCAGAGGCCACGGGATTTGGCTCCGGCAGGCCGTGGAAAGCGCTGCCTGTTCCCAGAGCAGAGCCTCAAGGCCGGGCTGTGCCCTGCCCACAGCGCGGCAGTCACACCGCCAGCCCGGCCTGCCCACGGCTGCCTGCCTTCATTCATTTTCACATTTCTTAGTCAGCGTGACTGCTGGTAATACTGAGACAGCTTATGGTGTGTCGGTACCCTTATGGGAAAAAAACAAATAGCTTTATGAAGGGATTATTATAATCAAACTGCACCAGTTCCCTGGATGAAAACCTTCCTTGGACATTCCAAGAGATGCCAGAATCTGTTTTGGTTGGATTTCCAAAATATATCCCACTGCACAGCTCTTATCAAGCAAAGCTCACTGGATGTGCACCTCACCTTGGCACGTGGCTCCAGGTGTGCCTGGTCAGAGCACAGCAGGAAGGGCTTGTGGACCTGGGATTTCCTTTGTCATTTCACCACAAGTTTTATGGCTTCGGGGAAGTCACAAACACACCAGCTGCTCAGTTTCTGTGTCTGTGAAGGGAAATCACGAAATTTGGCTGCAGAAAATGGAATGTGGTTGGGGATTTACTCTGCAGAAACAATCCTGTGTGATGAGGACTGATGAGACTGCAGCTCATCTCTCTGCAAGCTAAAAACTCTTGAAAGAAAACCCCCTTGCTAGGACATTGTCTATTTTCGTGTTGTGTTTGAGGGAAATTTTAAAGGTGTACAGTAATTTCCTGCTGGTGCCAGGTCAAACCCCACTGTGACATTTGGTCACACTGTCACTGCAGACCCAGCCGAACACAGCTCAGGTTTGGGGCTGCCTGAGGGCTCTGGTGCATCCCCTCACATCCAAGTGAGTGTGTGCCCTGTCCCAGCACCTGGATTTTATCTTCTCTCTGGCCGTGCTCCCTTCAGATGGCTGAGAACACCCCCAGGAGCCTGCAGGACACCCCCGGCTCTTTCCCTGATGAAAACGAGTTTCCCTTCGGATACCCCACCAGCATTTGCGAGGACGTGCCTGGTCAGAAGTTCCTGTGCAGCAACTGCAACAACATCCTGAAGAGAGCCCTGCAGACGCTGTGCGGGCACAGGTACTGCTCCGCCTGCCTCACCTGGATCGTTCGGTAGGTGCCACGCCCGTGCCTGCGGCATCACCCGCAGATTATCGCGTCTGTCTGTCCCGCTGAGCTCAGGGACACCTCTCTGCCTCCCTGCTGGAAGGATTTTCCGTGCTGGACTGCAGGATACTCCCTGCCTCCTCCTGGTTTCCACCCTGGAAGTCTCTGGGGCTTGGTGGAGTTTTTCTATCTGTGTAGATAGAAATATCTATACAGATAGAAATATCTGTATTATCTATAATAATTCTGATTTAACCTTGGAGAACTGGCCCAAGGCTGAGTTAATCCTCCCATGGTACTTTACAGCCCTTTGATAACCCCCCTTTATGGGGTTTTAGTAAATATAATGTCTTGTATGTCTGTATCTGTCTGGGCAAAATGGGTGTTTGCTGTGTTTAAAAGTATTCACATTCTCTTTGCTACTTGGAGTTTTTGAATCGTTCATGGGATAAAAAACTTTCCATCTTTATTCCTATTTATGGTTCAGGCTGCCCTTATTTTTCTGAAATGCAGATAAGGTTAATGGGCATAGTGCTGGTCTTGGAGAACAGAAGAGCAAAACTTTTTTGACATCAGTGTGTTCAAGGATTGGCCCTTTGTGAACATGGACTCTGAGTGGAAATCACAATTTTCGTGGTTTCATTTGTGTCAGTGCCTATACAGAGACCTCCTAAACTGCAGTGCACCAATGGATTGTTATTTAATTTTTATTTCTTTTTACCAGAAACAATAAAAACGCAATTTGCCAGAAATGTAAAGAGGAAGATCCCAACACTTTAGGTGAGGAAAGCCTATTGGCAGAAGAAAGGGTAAGTTGTAGTTCACAGATCATTAATTTGCCACCAACCATTCTCTGTAGTCATCATTGGACTGGAGATCAGAAGGGAATAATATAAAATGCAATAGCAGCTGATAGCTACACATTTTAACTTAGGCTTTAATAACCTGGATTTCTGAGTTTTTGATTTTAAAAAGCATAATGGCATCCTCAGGACTTTCCAAATCCAGGTTCTGCAATGTAAAACCCCAAACCCTTCCATGTGATTAACTTTTTATTGTCTCAAAGTAACTGGTGCTTTCCTACTTGTAATAATATGTCTTAACTGTTACTTATTATCCTCAGGAAGTATTTCAATGGATTTTCCAATCTCATGGTTTCTTGTACCATTCAAACATGAAGCTGAACATAATAATTGATACAAACTGAGCCCTGGCAAATGTTTCATCTGTAATTTAGTGGTGCAGATCTCTTCTTGTGTGATTTTTCCAGGCAAATTGCTGTGCTGTTCTATATCCCAAAGACACAAAAATCCCAGCCTGTCTTTTTCCCTCCTCTCTGCATTCAGGGATATCTACAGACACATAATTTGTCTAAATTTTTTAGGGCGAAGTGGAAACTAATAAGGAGCTGACAGTGGCATAAAAGCCAAAGTTTAGGAAGCAGAAGCATTATTCAAAATAATGAATCTGCTGCTAATGCTGAATTTGGTAATATCCCATTAAAAAAAAAATCCTCTTTTCTGCAGTAATTTCCCAGTAAGAGATTTCCTGCACAAAGAGGTGCAGCTGAACCCTTCTGAGCTTCTTGTCACTCTGGGGTTTCTCTGCTGTGGGGGAATTTCTGCAGCCCGTGGGTGGGTGGTTGTGAGCAGACCCCACTTGGGGCTGCCTGGAAATTCCTTTTCCTGCTGGGTGTCCAAGATGAAGCCGGGCTCCGGGAAGGGAGGAGCATCTGCCTGTGTGAATCATTCCCAACAAATGTTGGGTAGATTTTCAGGAACTTTGAAATGTGGGCATTGTTTGTAAATACTTTCCTGCCTCTCTTTGTAAAGCTTTCCCCTCCCAATCCTTGCTCTGTGTTATTCCATGGGAAATCTGCATTTCTCTGCACTGTATTTACCTCCAGACTATCCAAAAATGCCTCTCTCTGTGGCAGGGCTTCTTCTTCTGCCAGGGCACCTATTTTAGTACAAGATGTAACATTAAAATCTGCAGTATTTCATAATTACGTAACACCTGTACAATTCCTCATGTTTAAATAACTCAAAAAATCTCAGTAGTGCAAAGAACAAACCTCTCTCCCATCTGGCTCATAATTTTTTTTTAGCACACAGTGTCTGCTAAATGGAAACAGCCCAGATCTGAGCAGTGCACTCAGTGCAGAGACTCTCTGCAGCACGTTTAGGAGGTGTTAATGACCCCGATAATGAAATGCATTCATTAAGGGACCCCGCAGTCAGGGTCCTGTCAGCACATTCCCTGCTTGTGAAATATTTCAGGCTCCTGTGGAAAAAAAAAAAAAAAAAAAAGGAAAATAAAGGCTGTAGTTGGCTGGGCTTATTTTCAGTAAATTATTATAATGTCAAATAGATTATTTTTGAGTGCTAAGAAATAAATGATTTAATAATTATTTGGGCTTCTACTGCACTAAGATTAATTTGACCGGTCACAGGGTCTTATGCAATACAGTAAATTTTTTTAAAAATAAAGATTTACCGAGGTGTGGATTCCTGCCACCTTGTTCCTATTCCAAGAATGCATCCAAAAATACTTTCTCAGCAATGTTTTTTTCCTTACTTTGTTTTCTTTGCAGGCTTTTGGTGATGCTGCCATCAATAAAGAGATTTCTGAACTCAGAGTCCACTGTGTGACCCTTGGGTGCAGCTGGTCTGGTATCATGAAAGATTTTGAGGTGTGTTTAAAGAGAGTTTATTTGGGTTGATATGGACTGGGGAGAGAGGCAATGAAACCAGGATATCAACAGACACAAATTAATGCATTTGAATCAATGTCAGTATTGTGATTTATAGCAAGGATTTTGTCTAAAAATGTGCCATGAATCTATGGAAGGTTCCCTTTGGGGGTTGGGACTGGATGATCTTTAAAGTCCCTTCCAACCCAAAGCATTCTGTGGTTCTGTGATTAACTTCAGCAAGGCTTTGGCCAAATCCAGAACATCCTGAGTGAAACTCACATTGCACAAATTTACATCAATTTGATTTTTTTTCCAGTGGTTTCCTCATTATTTAAACACAAGGCTGCTACAAGCAGGCTGTGACAGAGCAGAGTACATCAGTCTCCAGGACACTGTTCAGGCAATGTCCTTGGCATGTTTTAGAGGAGAAATAATTCCCTCCTGTGTCAGTGCATCAATTGTGTTCATCATTCTTTTCAGGCTGATCTGAAATGCCTCAGTTAAAATATTTAAAAGGGCAAGATTTTTGAATCTCCCATGCAAATTTGAGTAATGAATAAAATGGAGAAAGCTGGGACCAGGATATTGTTGTTTCTGAACAAAAGCCCTAAGAGAGACTGTTAAGGGAGACCTCGTGTTTGAACTTACCAAAAGTTGTTTGGGTTTGGTTTTGAGATTTTTTAAAATTAATAATTAACAAGAAAAAAAAAAAAAACCAAACCAGTAAAGCTGGTGAATTTTTCACCAGTAATCTCAGTAACTTTGTGCAGTGGGACTTTACCCAAGCTTAGAAGAAATGCAGATCAGAGCCCTGGGCTGCCAGAACAGAGACTATTTATAAATAAACGTGAATCAGCCCTTTACATGTTGCTTTATAACTTTTTACTCCCAGGAGCATCAGAGTTTATGTGAATATGCTTTGATCCCTTGTCACACTGGCTGTGGGCACGTGGTGATGAGAAGGAAGCTGGCAGATCACTTGGAAAATGGATGTGTCAATAATGTGACAGTGTGTCAGCAGTGCCAGTGCAGCCTGGCCAGCTCTGAATACCAGGTAAGGACATTTCTCTCAAATAAAGGCTTTATATTGATGGCTTCAATAATCTGTGAGGCCATTTTTCCATCCTGATTTCATTGCACTTGGGGAATATTTAATTCTCCTGAGTCTGATCATTTTTCCACACAAGTGTTGGAGGGGAAAATGGATGTGACAATCTGCTGGTGATGTGACAAAGCACCCCTGTGCTCCCCTGGTTTCAGCTCCTGTCTTCCAATGTGTCCCTGTGTGAGGTGAGAGAAAACCAAAAAGCACAGACAGTGGAAAGGAAGGGATCTTGAAAGTGGCTGAAGTTTATTCAAAATTAACCTACCTACAAATATGTAGGGCAGGATTGTATCAGATATTATTTCTATTAGATCTGATCAGATATAAATCTCTGAATTATCAGCAGTGTCTATAGAGCAGGAATATCTCACACTGAATCTGACACAAATATCTCGTTTGCCCATTCAAACATATTTGCTTTACATTTTTTTATGTTATTTGCTCAAAACAATGAATATTGTTCCCTCCAAATGATTTCAAGAGAATAATTACCAGCCTTGCAGTCGGGCAGGGTGATTAAAGACCCACATGACAGGAGGGCTGTGAATATTTCAGAGATGTAAGTAGTTCTGCGTGTCCAAAGTGTCACAAATTGCCTTTCCAAATCCTAAACGAAGAGATTTTTAAGGAATTACGAATCTTCCTGGGGTTAGAATCTGCTCAAATCTGCTCCTTGGGAAGCTTTTCTTGTGCTCTTCATCCTCCACTCACCTGCAGAGAGAGCAGACCCGGACCCAGGCACATCCTCCAAACACAAACCCAGGACTGAGAATACCAGAAGGTGGCAACACTCGATCCCTGGCGGCTTTCCGGGATGCTGGCTCGGGCTGGAGGGGGAAGCTGAGCTCGCAGGATTCCCTGGGCAGCTCCAGCGCTTCCAGAGCTCTTTTTTCCTCCCATTCGCTCCACTCAGCCACCACCTAATTCATATTTTGGTCGGGAAACCTTGGCAACCGAGCAGAGGGTTGGCCTTGAGGTGTGGCTTTTCCTCTGCCTCCTTTTGTATCTGTAGAATTCTGCTTACATGATCTGCTTTGATAAACTTGCACCGAGTTCAGAATTTTGATTATTTGTGGATATTCCACGTGTCCACAACCCTTTGGGAGAAAACAGTAAATTTTGGGGGCTGCTCTTGCTCTCTTCACCTTATTCATTCAGTTTTAGATCTTGTAATTTTTTTTGTATTTCTCTGTTTTTAAATAAACTTCTCTCCTCTGAAGGAGAGTGCCTCTCCCCCTCAAAGAATTGCTGATCTGGAGGAGTAAAAGAGCAGAAATGAATAAGATCACTGGCAAGATAAAGAGTGTTAAAAAATGAGTTAGAGAGTGAGAAAAACCTGTGGCTGCATTTCTGAGAATCAAAAGGGAAACCTCAGAACTGGTATGCAAAGGAGTTTGTGGAGATTAAATCCACCCCCTCTGAAGAATGTGCAGGGGAAGCTGACAGTTGCTGTGTTAAATACAGATATTACAGAGGCAATGGCAGGGGGAACACTTCACCCTGCCTGCAGGCAGGAATGGCACGGAGCCTCCTGTGAGGGTGATGCATTTTGTGTTAGCACATCATGATGGAGAATTTGGATTCCAGCCTCCAAAGTGTTCATGAGCAGGATGCAAGAAGGGTCTGCACGCTGAGCAAGGAGTATGGACTCAATGCAAGAAGAGTTTATATTTGAATTATATTTGAATTTGGATTTATATTGGAGTTTCCTGTGCTATAACCTGTTTATATTCATATATATATATGTGTATATATTTGAATTTCCTGTTCTGCTGGTCATTGTTGCTTCCTGTTCTGTAACCCCCTGCCTGTCACTGCAGGTATGTGAGTGCACAGTTTGGTGTGTGTGCACATAACTTTGGTTTGAACCTGGCAGCACCTGCACGTTGTGTACAGTCTTGTATCCAATATCCCAGGGTGACATTTAATTCAATAATTAAAGAAGGTACTGAATTTTTTTCCTTCTTGTTTTAATGACAGGAGCATTCATGTGAGGGCGGTTCATGCAAGGAGCAAAACCCTGCACAAACAGAAACAGCATCAAAGGAAAAGGTGGGGGAAAGATAAGTGCAATGCAGCTTTATTTCAATTAATAAAATTATCACTTGTTCATTTAGATTAAACCAACACCTGAGAACATTTTCAGATACAGCAGTTGTATCTGGCTGCTCTTTACACCCCAGCAAAACCCTGCTGGCTGCCCTCTCCTCCCTGCTCCCACAATTACCTTCACTAAATTATCTTCTCAATTAACCTTGTCAAATGGGCAAACATTGTTTCCTCTCATACCTTGAGTGAGAGCCACGTGCCCAGGGCTGTGCTGTACAGGAGTTTATTTAGAGATCTTCTCTGAGAAATTGTTACCAGGGGATGCCTGTGGCTCCCCATTGTGCTCTGTCATTTTCGGGTCTGTGGGCTGGACACCTCAGTGCCAGGCTGTGTGCAGGAAGCTTGCCAGCAACCACACTCCTCATTGTTTTACCATCAAATTTCAAAGCTGCCTGGGCACTGGAAGCTGTGGAATTACCTTGAATGAATCTCTTTTATGGCTGCTGGGTTTGTGGCTTAGGTGTTTGTAGGGAAATAAAAGAATTCTCTTCAATTGGTTTTGGTTATTTCCTCTGCTTTTTTTCTTTCAACAGAGCCACTCTACATCCTCAGCCAGCAAGGATGGGTGTTGTTTTTCTGAAGTTGGCTGTGCATTTAGGGTGAGTGAAACAGGTCCCTTCAGGCATGTTCCACCCTGGTTTGGACATTCCCTTCAGGGAAGTGTCTCTTAAAACAGAATCAGCACCTCTGAACCAGGTGATGGAGCTGCACCTGCACCTTGCAGTTCCTCCATCCCCCAAGGAGCTGAAGAATTGCTGGGTTTGGCTGTGGTGTTCAGGGAGGGTGCAGTGACAGAGTTGTCTCTTCCAGGGAAGCAAGGAGAAGATAAAGGAGCACGAAAAATCCTCAGTGGGGGCCCACATGCTGCTCCTGCTGCAGCACATGAGGCAGCTGCAGGGAACCCTGTGCTCTGCTGCCAGAGCTGCACAGGGGCTCACCCCACAGCCAGAGCTGAACCTGAGGAGTGCAGGGAAAAGCATCTCTGAGCTGCAGGTGCCAGCAGGGCAGGGATCCAGCAGGGATCCTGAAGTGGACTGTTTCCCTGGATCTTCTGTTCCTGGAGATGAGTCTGTCCTGCAGCAGCTCGTGAGGGAGAAGGTGATTTCTGAGCTGGAAAACAAGCTGCACGTGTTTGAGAACATCGTGGCAGTGCTCAATAAGGAGGTGGAGAGCTCCAATTTGGAAATCCTGGCCTTCAGGAGACAGAGTGAACTGGACCAGAACATAATACGGGGCCTTGAACTGAAGGTAAAAAATTACAGCAAGGATTGGCTGGGTGCTAGTTCTACAGACCACAAATGCTGCCACACGTCAGGGAGAGCTGGGTGGGGATCAGAACAGGAGTTTGAGCTGAGAAGGATTCAGTTCTGGACACATATTCAGGATCCTTCTGTTGTTTGATACATTTTCAGATGTGGATCTCTAATATTTGTTCTCTAAATCCACGTTTAGGCAGTGAAATATTCCTGAGAGTTTTGAGTGTTAGAATTTGCCATGATCAGACTGTGAGCAAGCAGAAGAGCTGTTCAATTGCCTGATCCTCTCACAGCAGCATTTTGCCTGGAGGCCCAAACAACATCTCTGGGTGTGTTTTGACATATTGCTGTCACTTAGAAAGGAATCAAAGCAGAACTTGCAGAACATGAGGGCTCCAGAAGGATTCAGCCACCCCTGCAGCACAGCCTGGAGCAGGGGGGTGCCTGAGGACTCTTTTGTTTCCCCTAGATTGCAGAGTTGCACCGGTGCCTGACGCAGAAGGACGCTGGGCTGAGCAGCCTGCACAAGAGCCTGCTGTTCTCTGAGCAAGCCTCCTACGATGGGATCTTCCTCTGGAAAATCACAGAGGTTGCCAGGAAGCTCCAGGACTCTGTGACTGGCAGGACAGTCAGTTTGTACTCCCCAGGTAAAGCACGAGATGGAGATGTGTGTTCACAGTCCTTCAGAATCTCTTTCTCCAGAGCTCTGCTCGTGCCAGCAGAGGAGGACCTTTAAAACAGCTCCTTAAACCAAGATCTGCAGAGATCTGTAATGCAGGGCACTGGGATGTGCTTTTCCAGAGGGCTGGGCTCTAGTTTGGGTTCTCCTCCTGCACTTTGCCCTCCAGCACAGCTGCTGGCAGGGGATCCATCCCTCCCATCCCTCCCAGCCCTCAGCTCGGGGCTGCTGGCACCACGGGGCTCCGGCTGCAGCTCCTCCCCATGTGGGCAGTAATTGGATTAGGTAAAATTCACTTGTGTGCCTAATAACAGGTAATTTTCACTGAGGTTTGATGCACTAAAAGGGTTCCAGCCACTGGGTTTTCATTGTTCTTTCTGTGAGAGCAAACCAGATCACACGTTACCTTTTCCCAGAGCACTCATTATGCCTTTTTTTCCCCCCAAAACACCTTTACTGATGAAGAGTTCTGATTTTCAGCTTTCTACACTGCAAAATATGGCTACAAGGTGTGTCTGAGGGTGTACCTGAACGGGGATGGGACAGGGAAAGGAACCCACCTGTCCCTGTTCTTCGTTGTCATGAAAGGAGACTACGACGCTCTGCTCCCGTGGCCCTTCAGGCACAAGGTAAGCAGGGAAACCCTTCCACCTCTGATCCCAGCCAAAAGTCAACACGAGGTGACTCTTTCTCTGGAGTTTTGTGGGAGTTGAGTGCCTTTCTCCATCCCTTTCCAAAGGTGAGGAGCTACCCTGCAGTCCTGGGTAATGGCTGGAGTCCCTTGCAGGGAAAGCTGCTCCTGCTGGTATCCCAAACTTTGCCAGGCAGGATTTTCAGAACGTGGTGTTTGGAATATTCCAAAATATTCCCAGACTAAATCCAGAGACACATCTTCTCCTGGCTCTTGCTAAACACAGATAATATCAGTCTGGGAGGGAGTTGTGATTTGCTGCCTGAAGGCATCAGAAGGATGAGGTGAGAGTTCCACTTACAGAGGTGCCACAAATGTCTGATGTGATCCTGGTCTAATTCTTTCCCCTAATTGTGATCTGATAATGGCAGCAATGGTTAAAAGCAGTGAAACCATGGCAGGGCCTGATCTCTGCTTTGGCACTTGTCTTTGTGGGGTAATAACTCTGTAAGCCTTTCCTATAAATAGTTTTACTGCCAGTTAGCAGCCAAAACAATAGAAATCAAAGTTCCCAATCCTCACTGTATTAAAAGATTATTGCAGATATTTCCTATTTCAAGCTCTAGAACAGTGAGCTAATAAAGGGGCAATGAGGTGGGGAGATTCTATGCTGATATTTAGGTTGTGTCTTTTACATATTTGTGTACAGGCAACTGAGCTGTCTCTTCTGTTTCCAAACCACAATAACAGAGTAAATGTAATGGCTGTAACCAGACCCAGGGGCTGTTTAAATTGTCAGGAGAGACAGAGAGGAAAAAAATCCTTTGGACTGTGCAGTTCTCTACAGAGGAATAATTCCTTACTCGATTTAATTTAATTTTATGTGTAGCAAAGTTTTAAAAACTTCATCTGGGAGTTCACATGAACTGACCTTGCAGGTTGGAAACATTCATTACAGTTTGTATTTAATTACCAATGGAGCATCCAGCTGCTTTTGCAGCCCTTCTGTCCCTGCTTGCTTTGTTTTCCACTCTGTAACTCCTCAGAACTTTCCCTTTTCCAGGTGACATTCATATTGCTTGACCAAAACAACAGGGAACACATCATCGATGCCTTTCGCCCCGACCTGAGCTCTGCCTCCTTCCAGAGGCCCGTGAGTGAGATGAACGTGGCCAGTGGCTGCCCCACCTTCCTGCCCCTGGCCAAGCTGCAGTCCCCCAAGCACGCCTACGTGAAGGAGGACACACTCTTCCTGAAGTGCATCATAGAAACAAACTAGGAATCCTCAGAGTGCCTGCCTGGGGAAGGCACCTTCAATGTGGATAGAGGACGAGAAAAATCCCACCTGTTTAGAGCTCGTGTTCGTCTGTGCGTACACAAATGCCCGGAGCCCCCCTGAGGCCGCTGCCATCGCCTGGAGAAGCCCCGGCGCGGCTGGAACGGGATTATTTCACCAGAAATAATCGATTGGCACGGTTTAGTGTCAGTGGCTGTCACCCCCGCCCCGCAGAGTGCAGAAGGGGCTGCTCCCCCTCACAGGGAGCTGGGGCTGAGCCCCCTCCCCGGGGCCGTGCCGGGGGCTGAGCCCATCCCCGGGCAGTGCCCGCGGGGCAGCTCCTGGAGGCTGCTCTGGCTGCAGCCCCAGGGGGGGTTTTGGCTGCAGATCCTCCCCCGAGGCTGCCATCGGGACCCTCTGTGCTTCCCCAGCACCTCCCGAGCCCGGAGCTGTGGCCAGCGCGGTCCCGGAGCCCGCGGGATTTGCTTCTTGCTCTTTATTCTCTGTTTTTGTGCTGTGTAAGGAGATGCTGTGCCGCATCAGCGCGCAGGGGCCAGGTGACGCTGTGCCTCGGGGGAATTCCCTCTGGGATTTCCAGAGGAGCCCTTGGGCTCTCCCAGTGTGGATCCAGAGCTGTGGGAATGCCAGAGCTCTGCTCCAGGCAGGGTAAGGCCCTCTCACTGCTCTGGTTTAGTGTCCAGTCACTCCCTGGGCCTTCAAGGCAGGTGACTTATTAGAAATTATTGATTTTTTTTTCTTCATGTGCTCTGATGTTTAAGGGTTTTTTTTTGTTGTTTTTTTTTTTGCACGCTGAAATACAAATAACTGCTAGAAATGGTTTTATTCTTTTTTGGGTTTTCTAATAGAGGGAAGGAATTAATAATTTTTTAAAAGTGATACAAGCTTGAGACTGTCTGGATGTGTGCAAAATTTCTCACTTCTGTCTCGGCAACAGCCTTTAAAATAATTGGTTGTGATAAAGCATCACATTTCAAAAACACCAACCACATAAACAAATATTTATCAAAGCTTGTTTGGGAAGGAACTGGATATTCTGTGTGTCTTTTCCTCTATTCCATCTTTCAAATGTTTTTTTCAGGGACAGAAAGTGATTTTTCCAGCAATGTGCCAGCCCCTGTCACCACACTGGAGTAATTTACCTAAATTTATTTTGCTTTTCCTGTCTGTATCACTTTGACAAGCTGTATTTATTACAATCATTCATATTTTCTTATGATCTTATTTATTTCCTAAATAAAGCTCACTAACTGAAGGAAGGCTTGGTGTTAGTTTTGCTGTCAGATAGGGAATTGAGTGGCTTGTGATGATGGGGGTTTGTTATAGAGACAGCTGAGCTCTGCTGCACTTCCCTTCCTTGCTCTTTCCTTTCCTTCTTTCTGGGGAAAGGAAAATCCTTTTGGAGCCGTGCTCAGGAGCTGCAGAACTGCCCAGAACATCTCTGTGTCCATTTCCCTCCAACCTGCCGAGCTGGGAGAGCACCCAGAGGCTCTTCAATGAAATCCACTCTAAATAAACAAACACACGGACCCCATGCAAGGGAAATCTCAGGCTGCTGTGCTCTGGCTGTGACGGCAGCCACCCCTCGCACCCCGGGGAGCATTTCCAGCCTTGGAAGGGCTCCAGGAGCTGGGGCAGCCCCTGCCAGGCTCTGCCGGAGCTGGAGGGATCCCAGCCCGGCTCTTCCTGGCTCCTGATCCTCCTCTCCCAGACCTTCAGCCGCAAAAGCGCCTCGATGAGGAAGTGGCTGGCATTTAAAGGAGCTGGAATCGGAGAGATATCAACAGCTCTCTGATCCAGCAAATAATTTCTGTGTGGGGTTTCTTTTGTTTGTTTGGATCAAATCAAAGGATGCAGAAAAATCACGGAGGATTTTAGGGAGTTATATCAGCAGCATTTGCTCTGTGTTTAATGGCCAGGTTGGCAAAGAGTTAAAATGCAGCTACGATGGACTGAAGTGATCAAGGACAAGGTTTGGAGGGATTTTTTTTTAATTTTTTTTTTCTAATGGACTAATAAAGCTGAAAAAAAAAAAGCCAGTCAGATTTTTGGCTTCTAAGCCCTTTTTTCAGGACAGGGAAAGAACTCAAAGCTTGCACACGGTGGCTTGAACAGGTTGTGTTGGTCACTCAGGTGGCTTCAGTGAAGAGGTGGTCGGGTCGAGACCCTCGGGGCAGAGGGAAGAGGGGGAATGAGCAGCTTGAGGATGGGAACCTCCACTGCCAGGGACGTGTCCGGTTGAACAGGCTGCTCCTCCGGCTGGAAGCCGCCCTTGGGAGCGCTCTGGGTCGCCCAGCCCGGGAGGCTCCGCGGGAGCAGCTCCTGCAGATGCGATCCGCAGGCCTGGAGCTCGCAGGCAGCTCCGTGTTTGGGTTTCCATTCAATATTCCTCGGCTTCGGTCTCCAAGGCTACACGCCAACATCCAACCCCTCCTCCCACTCCTGTTTTCAAAGAAAGGAAAACACTGTGAAAAGAGGCTGCAGCGCTTTCTGGGCAGTTTTCAAAGCAGAGAGGCAGCGCTGGGAGCTGCTGTGCCTGCTCTCTCGGCAGGCTCTGCTCCAGCCCGGGCCGTCATTCCCCGGCTGCTCCATCCCCGGGCGGGCAGGAGGGCACCTCCCCGCCCGGCTACTGCGGGCTGTGGGGAGCGATTAAAAGTTTTAAAGGGAAAAAAAAAAAATTAGAGACTTCGGAGTAGTTAGTTACACGCGGCTTCATTCAAATCCTTCTGCAAAAGCTGGTTTTGTTTGGGAATCGCAGAGGGGGAAGGAGCCGGGAGCCGTGCCCTGGAGCCCGCGCTGGCCTCGCTCCCTGCCCCAGGAGGGTGTGGGGTCCCTGCCCTCAGCTTTGGGGGCTCCCGTTCATTTCTCTTCCTCTGCTTACAGAAAAAAAAACCCAAAAAAATCTGCTTTTAAGGCCGGCAGCCCTGCCCGGAGCACGGAGAGCGGGGCGGCCCCGGATGCCAAAGCGGCGTCCGGGGGCGGCCACGGCCCCGCTCCAGCACCCGCCAGGGGCCGCGGCCCCCAGCGCCAAGGAAATGGAACATCCAGGGGATAGGGTGTGCAGAGGAGGAAGAGGAGCGTGAAGAGAAGGAAAAAGAGAGGGAGAGAGGAAGAGGAGGAGAAGGGCAGCACCCAGTAGCTCAGTGCAGTGTGATCTGACGCTAAGGATTGCTGGATGCTGTGACAGAAACACCTGCAAAGAAACCAGAGTTAAATCTGGTTTATGTTGCTGTAATTATGTTGCTTCATTCTGGTTAGAAAATATGGGATACGTCTCAAATTCTGTGGAGGTTTTTTTTCGGGTGTTTTTGTGTTTTGTTATGAGTTTGTTTTTTGTTTTTTTTGTTTTTTGTTTTTTTTTGTTTTTGTTTTTTTAATTTTTTTTTTTATTTTTTTATTTCTATTTGGCACTTTTGTCCCAGCGCTCTCTCTCGGTGCGGCAGGGCTTCAGTCGGGTTCTCCCTGCCTACACCCCCGGTGAACTCCATCCAGCGTTTGATTTCCGTGTGGCACCATCCGCATTCCTGCGGCGAGCAACCAGCAACGCTGCGAGCAGCGGGGCCGGGAGGAGGGCGGCGCTGCCCCGGTGCCCCCGGGGACAGGCTGCGACAGGATCGCTGTCCCGGGAGCGCCGCGATCCCCGCGGTTTCAGCACAGGCAGCAGCCCCAGCACGCAGCGAGGAGCGGCTTCTCCGGGGGTTGTGGGCTCGGGTTATTTTAGTCCCGGTGTGACTCACGGGGAGCTGGGGCCCGGGGCTGCTCAGGGAGGTGGCACACACGGCTCTCCTCACGCAGCCCTGCACAGGGAGCTGCAGAGCGGCCCTGCCGGAGCCGCGGCTCGGGGAATCGCCTTTCCCGGCCCCTCCGCAGGTGCAGCATCACAAGCAGCGCCCTGACAGAAATGTTTTATGGGGAAGTTTGGTTAAATAAATGATCCCCGAGTGTTGAAAGGGAGGCTCAGCCCGTGCCGTGCCCGGGAGCTGCTCACTTGCAGCTCAAGCTTTGTAGCACCCCAGCTCCTGGTGCTGCAGGAGCTCATCCAGCACGGGCAGGAAAAGCCGAGCGGACCCCGGCCCAGCCCCGGCCCTGGGAATCCGCTCTCCAACGGCCCGAGCCCCCTGGAAAACACCGCTGTTTCAGGATGGCTTTCCAACAAACAGCAAACCCTCCAGATTCCTTCTTGGCACAGACAGAAGCATTTTTTACAGCGGTTGGTTTTCTCTGTGAGATTCAGAGAAAGGCTGAAAGGCTGCTCCCGCTTCCAGGAATCCCGGCGAGCACAGGTCGTTCCCTCTCGGGACAATGCTGCGCAGACACTGCCCTCAGCCCACCCCTGCCCGCCCCCTCCCCGGGGCACCGGGGGAAGCCCTTTCCCGGCGGCGGCGCGGCTCGGGGGGGACCGGCGGGGCGGTCCCGCGTGTGCCACACGGTGACGGCGCCTCTCCACGGGCGGTGGGTGCGTGGGCCACCCTGGGTGCCCCGTCCTGGCTCCGGGGATGCCGCCCGCGCTCTCCGGAGGGCAGAGCCGAGCCGGGATGTGCCGAGCCGGGATGTGCCGAGCCGGTCCGGTCCGTTCTTATCGATGCCAGTCCCTGCCGCTCGGTCGCTGCCGGTGGGTGGGTGCCAGTCCGGTCTCTGCCGGTCCGTGTCACGCCGGCGGCCCGGTTCGGTCCGCGCCGCTGGCTGGGTGCCGCTGGTGCCGAGCCGGTCCGGGCCGTGCGGTGCCGGTGGGTGCCGCGGGGATGCGCTGCGCCGCGGTGGGACCGGACCCGTGGGAGGCGGCGGGGGCGGCCCCGCTAATTGCATAACCGGGACGTCAATGCCGGCGGGAGCGCGGGGGAAGCGCGGGAAGATGGCGCTCCCCGCCCGGCCCCCGCCGCGCCCCGCAGCGCCCCGGGCCCGCGCCCCGAGCGCCC
>VZUI01057500.1:0-42669 GCA_013401135.1 Cettia cetti | reverse complement strand
CCTAAGGACTTTTTTTTTTTTTTTTTTTTTTTTTTTTTTTTTCTTTGTAATCCCCTCTTCCAATTTAAACTTTCTGGTATTCATCTGTAGATGAATCAGCTCCAACCTTATCTCAGTCCAGGAGAAAATCTGTAACAGACGCATCACACAGTAGCAAATGATTTTAGCTAAGCTACCTGGTACACTTTGCTCTCTCTTTAGCACATTCATGTCCTAAAATGGCACCATGAAGCTTAGAAGCTGAGGGAAAAATTATTAAACCAAGTAGGAGCTGAACACTAAAGAAGAGATATTGCAGGCAGATAGATCCCCTCCAGAAATCCTGCTAGATAGATGTGGCTTGCAAGGTGTATTAGAACCACAACAACAAACCAAGCAAAACTTCTAAAAACAACCACCTACTGGAATAAGGGTACCTTTTGTAATTTCAAAGAGTAAGGTCTGATTTTATTTATTTTACCCTCCTGAGCAGATGATATAACCTTTAGAAACAGCTGTTTTGAATCAAGCTTTGCATTTCTAGGTGTGGTAAAGGATTGCATTCCTCAATCCTGCACTGGTGGATTGCATTTGTATGGGCTTACAGCTGAGCTATTTCCAAGAATCAGCCCTAACCAAACATTTCAAAATAAATTGAACTGCCATTATGCTATGCTCCTCCAGAGAGCCTGCCATTTTCCTGGAAAGTTATATATTAATTTTTAAATAGCTAATATCATCCATAAGTAAAGCCCATGTTAGTTGCTAGAGTATTACAATTAGGTCCACTACATTTTACATCTGTGTGAAAGTACAAATATGTAACCCCAAATGCAGTAAATTAAAGTTCTAATTTAATTTAATTTTGGGGGGCTTTAAACAGATGTTTATTTCTGTTAGGTAGTTTTACCCTTAAATTGCTTTAAAATGATGTCATAAAGTTTCATTCTTGTGATTTGCTTTAAAGGGTTTAAAATATGAGTCAGTCTCTTTTCAAAATAGTCATGTTCCTATGAAGTGATCCCAGTTTGATATCAAAGGAAAAAGGGCATTAAATCAGTCCTTTTGTTTCAGCTTGAAACACGACTTGTACTTGTCCTACAGAGCCTGGGAAAAAAACACCAATTAGATTTGCTACTCTGGAGGGCTCATGAATTTATTTCTAGTGTTTTCTAATGACTTTACAAAAAAAAAAAAAAAAAAAAAAAAAAAAAAAAAAAAAAAAAAAAAAAAAAAAAAAAAAAAAAAGAAAAGAAAAAAAGGGCAAGGAGAAACAAGAGGATTCTTTGTGCTTTGTGGCCTGTATTTTAATCTTCAGTAAAGAATGAGTAATGTTGTGACATCAACCCTAGAATCATATAATCATTTAGGTTGAAGAAGCCCTTTAAGATCAAATCCAGCTGTTAACTCTCTAAGCCCCTTGGGTGGCACCTACTGGGCCCATAGTACTTATTGAAACAGTGATATATGTCATCAGCAGGCTAGTCTGAGTTGTCAAACAACACTGGATTAGATCCAATTAAATCAGTGCTCCAGTTTACTGCACAGCTATTCAATGTGTACTGGGAAATATTAAACTTGCACCTTGACCATTTGGTCTTCGAGCACTTCATAGGTATGGCTGAAGGTAAAAAGCTGTTTCTGTTTTAGTGGTGTTTCTATTGTTCTGAATTTGTTTGTGCTGGAGGGGAAAAGGTTCCCAGTAAAGAGTGAGGTGGTTGGTCCTGGTCAGGGTGCTGTGGCTTTGAACCACCCGAAGATATTTATTACTGGTGGTTCTTGGTTGCTGTATCACACCTTCGTATTTGCTCTGTGGGCTTTATAAATCTGGGTCTTGGATTTGGTCCTTTTGTATCTATAGAGGTTTATTTTTTCTTATTAAAAATACAATGTTATTGTTGGGCCAAGCAACTTAAACATAACCAGCCACAAGAATTTCTTGCACATGTAATCATTTACAAAGAGTATACACATTAAAGGCTGGCAGAACTGATTTTAATAGGTGGTGTGTGTTTTATTTTCTTTTTCTTTTGTTTTCAAATGTAAGAAAAATTTTAAACCTGGCAAGGAATGAACAGGAGAAATTAAAGAGCATCACTGTTGCTTTAAGTTTGTCAACAGATGTGGTGATGCCAGTGTCACCTCATGAATTCCTTCTCTTTGATTTTGAAAAACATTTCTGTGAATGTCTGTTGACCAAGGTGTTTAAATGTAACAAGGGGCATTAAATCCAAAAAATTTGTTTGTTCAAAAGCAGTTTCCTGTTTTACCTTCCAGTTTTCTCTTTCTTCTCTTCTATGAAGAGCACAAGGGAAGAAAGTGACTTGAGTTTGGCTCCAGTGTGGCCAGTGCCTGGCCTTGTGTTACAGTGGTGTGGGCTCTGTGGGTTCCTCTGTGTCTAGAGGATGATGTGCTGAACTCATATTGATCTTTAACATATTAATTTGGTTTCCTGCAGGCAATACTAGGCTTACAGAGGATGAATACAGCTTTCACTTATGCTTTCCTCTGCATTGCATTCTCTCAAATCCATTTGTGTGTGTTTCATCAAGAAAAAAACTTGGGTTGTGAATACAAATATAATTTTTGATAGTGTGAACTGGAAGCTGAAAATATTCACATCTGGGAGATTAGGCCTGGCTTTTTTGGTCTTTTCTGTACTGTTGCTTACTGTGTGGTCATTCTCGTTTGCAGACACATTTGGGTGGTCAGGGGCCCAAAGCTACAATATTGCTAACACACATGAGATTTACTTTATTTTTACAATTTACTTACTGGGATCATGTAAGGAAATTTAAATGTCTGCTCCAGTGCTTTCTGCATTAAGCTAGGATTTGTTCTATTCCAAATGCTTTAGTGTACAATTTTAAAATAAAACCAGAATTTTTTCCAGAAATGTTTTCAGTGAACTGTTATGGAATAGGTCAATATAAGGAGGATTTGTCTGGATTTCATATCAACTAAACAAACAAAAAAATGAGTTGTTTAAAAATCCTGTTAGGATTTTTATTTTGTTTTATGTCTTTTGTTTGAAACAAAAGTTGAAAAGACCATTTTTAAATGCAGATGCTGGTTTGAGCAGAAAGCAGGTTGCTTGAGGTTATTTTTTTAAATGTAGGATTTAATTCATCTATCTAAAGAGCTTAATTGTTTTAGGAAAAAAATTAATCTAACAACCCCAGTAGTAGATAAGAGGAATGTTTATAAACTGCTTGCTGAGATAAAATTGTTTTTATAAAAAAAAGGACAATTAAAGGGCTTTCTAGCTAAGGTTTTGTATTCTTGTAACTAATGATTTCAGTTTGTGTTCCACTCTTTGGAGAAGTCAAACTGAAACCTTTGCTGTTCTGTGTCAGTAGCTTGAATGAACTGATTCAGGAAGGTTGGGCACTGCTCTGGGTACTTGGTGCTGGCAGTTTCTTAATGCTCTCATAAAATTGTGCAGGTCTTGGTGACACTGGCTGTTGCAATAGTCTCTGGGCCTGGGCCAGCTTTGGTGAGATTACTCTTGCTGCTGTGGTCACATGGGTGGGAAATCTTAGAAGAAAACAAATCCTAGAAGAAAAACCCTAGTTTTCCTGGGATTCATGCAATAGAAGATTGTGTAGGAAGTAATAGAGATGAAGAGTAGATCTAATTGTTCTCCCACACCATGTCAGAATTTTTCAGAAACCTTTATCCATCTTGAGGAATAACTAACAAGCAAGTAATTACATTTATTCAAGTTTGCTAGCCTACTTTCCCAGAGGCAAAGTATCATTTCCTAAATGATTTCATTCATAAATGCTTAAATGAGTAATTTTACACAGATGCTAAAGGAGTCCATTGTATTTCTTACAGTACAACTTGTCAATGAGAAAGGAGAGGGTAAAAGTTTCAAGCTGTCAAGAAGAATTGCATTCAGTCTACTTCTGGGTTTACTCCTATTCAACAAGGCAGTTTTTGTTGGCTGAAATTTTTCGCTAGTCTCAAGGCACTAATGTTGTGGCTGTGAGCATCTGAGAGAAGCAAAGCCCTTTGGAGAAGGTAAGGGGTGATTTTGTGTGTTTTCATGTAGCTGGAAGAAGCAAAGAGTTTCTGAAACCTCTTGGTGGGACTGAATGGAAGATGCGTTTCTCGGCAGTAACAGCAGTATGATGATCCTTCCTTAACCTGTGAATTGCTCCCTTAACCTGTGAAGTGCCTGTCCTTTGTGTAAAAGCCCTGCATGGGAGACCTATGTGTGTTAGGAAGTCTGACAGAGGTGCTAAGGCATGGCACTATAAATAGATAAATAGGAGGAATTGTCATATAGTCACTGAAGTACAAGGATCAATCTTTAAAAAAAGGAAAAGAAAAAAAAGTAATGACTCCAATAAAATTTTATCCACATTAAGAAAAACACTGAAGCTTGATACAGTCCCCAAGTCCTCTTCCTAATCAGTTGCTTGCTGTCTTGTGTCTTCCCTTGTGCAATTTCATATATTAGTTCTCCTATTACTGTGTGACCTTCCAAGGTTGACCAGCCCTCCACATAAATTACTCAAGGAAAAACCTGCCAAAAACCTTTCCTCCCAAGGAGTGTCTGTCCTCCTTTGACAGACTCGTTTAGCTGGTGTTGCTGCCAGATGTGGGCAGATGTTCCCTGGCTCAGGGGCTCTGAGCACAGGCTGCACATGCTGTCCCTTCAGGAGCCTCCCTCCTGCCTGGGGAAGGGGTGGTGGCATGGCAGAGGTGCCAACCCACAGCCCCACAGCACAGTCCTGAAATGCAGAATGTCAACAGGCTGGGGTGGATATCACTTATGCTGCTGGTAGATCTCCTTAGGGCTGTTGTGATTTAATAGCAGGAAAATGGGAAATGCTGTGGTAAGAATGAGGGGATTGAGAGCAAGATTGTGACCTGTACAGTTGTCAGTGTGCATTTTCTGTCCTATTATGAAAAAGACTTATCAATACCTCTGAGATATTGCTGTATTAATACCTGCTTAACTGCCACCAAAATATAAATACTCAATTTCTGGGATATATGTTAGGCTTTAGTCCTTGAAAGTCATAACTAGTAATTTTGTCAAGAGAAGAAGCTTCTGACCTGCTTATTGTTGTGAGATGCAAAGGTAGGAGTTTTTTAAGAAACATTTCTTGAGGGAAAAGTAGCTAGGGTGAAATCTCTTGTGTTTTAAAAGTAATCCCTTAAGAGTACAGTTTATACTTAGGCAGACATGGCTGTAGCAAAGATGAAGGATTCATAATACAATTGAGCTTTAAAATTTAGAATTCAATTCATTGGAGTGTAAGTCATTCTTCTAGGACAAATAATTTTTTCATTACTTCTGTATACAGTTGTAATTTGAATCTCTTGTTTGCTCAAGACATTTTTCTCTACTGAGCAGAATTTTATCTAAAGCAAGAAGCTACTTTTATCATGGGGCATTATTTTGATTGGATTTTTTAAACTTTATGATGCTTTTATGGTGATTTAAGAGAACTTAAGAAGCAATTGATGACTTTTAAAGCAACAACATTCCAGGGCTGTGCATTTAGCTTGAATTTCTTTACAGTAAATTTTAGTCCTAGGGTTTTCTTTTTCTCAGAGAATTTCTATCATTGCAGCCTTTTTGTCACTGTTTAGCCACAAGCCAGTGTTGTAGATGACTTTCAGTATAATTGCAAAATACATTTTCAATTCCTGTAACAGGGTGCAGAAACAATGGTACCTGCACAGCTGAGTTCCATTGTCAGAGTCAACATGCAACCCAAGGCTTGAGTCTTCAAGAGCAAACTCACAGGTACAGATTATCTTGAAAATTAGTTGAAGCATATATTGTGTCATTTTGGTGTTTTAGTAAATGAGGAAATCTGCTACGCCTTTTAGAGAAGTTGTCTTTGAGTTTCTCAGTGGTCTTCTTTGGAATAGCTTCTTGCTCATGAGGGCTTGAAAATCTTGCCAGAAAAAGTAGCTGAGACTAGTATCATTCCCATTCAATGATTCAGGAGAAGATGATAAATACGTTGTGAAGGATTTCTGCAAGCTGCCAGGGAAGCACAATAAAATAATGTCAGCTATTGAGCTGGACTGTGCTAGTTTTGCTCTTGTGTTATGACAAAAGGCAAAATTCAAAGTGTGTGGGTTTTTTATAAATATTTTCCTTGTGATCTACATGCACTGATTAGGTCCTTACTAAAGGCATGGCTTGCCTGACTTCTGTGATGGAGCCATGTAACTGCAGAAGTGAGAAAAATTTTGCAGAGCAGTCCACGACACCAAGACCTAAATGAAGCTTCCAGAATAAGTGTAAGGAATAGAGTTGGTAAGGAATAGAACAGCAAAGGATGATGAAATGTGTTGTTCAGTATGCTGTTATTCAGATGAAGTCCCAAACATTGTACCTCTCTTTGGTGGTGCTTTGTTGCTGATTCATAAACTAACATACTTCCTGCTGAGAGGCTGATGCCGTGTCAGTTGCATGAAATAATCTTCATTCTGGTAACTATTAAATGCTGTGTAAGTTGCAGGATTGCACATCAATTTTCAACTTCTTTCAGTATTGTGTAGTTTGTTGGGTTTTGTGATTTCACATCTGAGCTCTAGCTTAAGAGGTAAATTCTCAGGGGATCATGGCATTGTGAATACTTTGCATGAGATGTATGATTCAGCAGCTTAGCTGAATAGTTACTTCTGTAACTTAATGCATTTTTATGGTTTACTGTAAAAACAACTATTCCCACTGGCTGCTGCCTCCCAAGCACCTATAGGACAGTGACTCACTGAATCTTTATGGCAGTATTAAAAGAAATACATTCCTTATTTTATTATGACTAATCTTCAGGAGAATCAGACCGAAATTTTAAACACTTTACCTATCTTTCTTAGAAAGTATACATATATTTAAAGTGAAATATGATCTCAGTAGTGGTAGTACACACAGAGCTGTGCAATATGCACAAAATTGCATCTCCCTCTTGCAGGTATGCAGCTTAGTGGTCTGGTGAGGTAGGTACAGATCTCTGAATGGAGGGTCTTCTGGACTGAAGTCCATGATTATAGAATGCAGGGGTGCAATGAGCATAGGCTTTCCATTTTCTGCAATTCAACTTTTTTTTTCTAGTAATTTATTAGGCAAAGTCTGTTTCAAATAAAGAGTGTAAGAGCACAGGGTTTCAGGCTTTTAGTAAAACCTTAAACAATTCCCTCAGACCTGACGACTTAGAGGAAAATCAAAAGCTAAAGATAAATGTTTCTGAAAATGCCTTGAGGAATAGCTGAACCTTTGTATCTTCGGCCAATTAAAACATATGCACTGAGACAGTGATGTTGGCAAAATAAGATGGTCACAGGCTAATTTTGAGACCTACTTTATGTCCTACTGACATACTCCATCCTCATCAGGGTGCCATTAGGGCACATTGCTTGGCAAGCACAGTGAGGTTCAGCCCTGCAGGAGCCCATGGGCTCCCCTGTCAGCTGTGGGCATTTCAGGTGTGGGACATGGGAGCATGAGCCATGGGCAAGGTGGGAGACAGGATCTCCTGAGTCTGCAATACCTCAGAAGAGAGATTTGTCCTGTGACACACAGCCAAGCTTTTTGGATTATATGGTTTTCCTCCCACACCATGGCTCTTCCCAACTTCTGTTCAAGTGGGACTTTAGCACCCAGACTCCCTGACCTATGCACAAGTGAGAGGCTCACTCTGGTGAAGAGAGGAGGAGGCTGTCTGCAATAGCAGCACCTCAGGTACCCTCTCAGATGCTGTGCAAGGCACATTGCTGGAGCTGCAGTCACCATAGAGGCCTTTGACCAGGAGCAATTTCCTGTGGCAAACACAGGACACTGCAAGGTGGTTATTTGGAAGATATCCTGAGAGCTGTAAACACTGAGAGTCACTTGGAGAGGCATATTTCATTTTCAGTTCACCATTTAAAGGCCTAAGGACTTTTTTTTTTTTTTTTTTTTTTTTTTTTTTTTTTTTTTTTTTTTTTTTTTTTTTTTTTTTTTTTGCCAGCCCTCATGCTGTTTTGAGTATGATTGGAGAATGACAAGGAAGGAAAATCCTGGCAAAGTGCCCATTCACTATCCCCAAAGTTGCTGGTGCTGCTGGTGAATTGAGCTACATTCAACTAATGGTTGAAAGGAAATATTCAGATATTTTTCATAGGCAGAATGTGTCTCTGCTGTAAACTAACACACTCACAGGTGGCTGGTGGTCTGTGTGAGCTCATGATCAGCAAGAAGTTTTGAGGATTTGGAGTTTGAAACTAGAAAGGTGGTGGTCTGGGAAATCAGTGCCTTGTGCACTCTAACAACAGCATGGTCTTTCTAACACTGTAAGGTGAAAACTGCGCATGGGGATGGACAGCAATTACTGTCACAGATAAAAAAATGATCCATGGAAATAAGCATGCATAAATCCACTCTGGGGAGTGGAGCCAATTATCATCTCTGAAAAGCTAAAAGCTCTGAGCACTTGAGGGAAAAGCTCTTCCCAGTAGCTGTTGCACAAGGTTCTGTATCTTTCATGAAAACTCTTAAAAGCCAGGCCACCCTTACCTGTGTCTGTAGCTTGTAATTTAACCTCATTGAGAGCTTTGTGGAAGCTGGTGTGACAAAACAGCAGATTCATTTTTGCATTCCACTCAAAATCATACCTGTGCTACAAGTGGTTCAGTAATTGTGCCTGCAGGGTGTGGTGACAACAAAAGTGTGTACATTTTAATAATTATTAGTTGTGGGGTTTTTTTAAAAAATATTTTATTTTACTTTTATTTTTTTTTCTCTGTGAGTGGAGAAAGAGGTACCCAGGTTGCAGTGGACCCAGGCCTGCTCCTGAGGCCATGCCTGAACATTGGGAACACAACTCCCACGTCCCTCCCCAGGAAGGATGAGGTGCCCAGGGAGGGGCTGCTGGAAAATCTAGCTGGTGGAAAGGATTGGGGTAGATGTGCACTGGTTGGGTTCTGAAAATGCTTGACCAGACATTCCTGGGTGGGGTGCCAAAAAATGGGCAGGGGCAGCCAGTTCTGCTGGTGGAAGGAACGTGCTGCTCCTTTGAACAGCATTTTCTGTGAATGAAGAGCTGTAAAGCTGCCTACTGCTGCTCTTTGACAGGAGAACTACCCAGTGGATGAGGTTCAGACAATTATCTAAATTTGGGATGTTTAAATAAAAAACAAAAAAAAACATGAGAAGTGTGGGATAAGTTCATTTTCAGTGAGTCGGGAACTGAAATAAGTTACAAATTTTAGTTTTTGTTTCTTAGATAGCTACCAAAGCCTTGATGCTGTTGTTATACATTAAAAAAAAAAAAGAAAAATCTGTAGAGGAATTTGTGGAAATGGACTTGTTTTTTGTTTTTGTTTTATTACTCATGTTTTACACGATGTATGCACGGAAATATGCTCTGTTTAATGAAATGTTAGTGATTTCCCACTGTGGAAAGGACTGGCTTATCTGAGTCTGTCACACTTGCCTGATATTAATTGATTAAATATTCATTTGCTAATTTTGAATCCTATGGCTCTGTGAGCACACGGAACAGCCTGCAGAGGTCACAGCCGTTGCTGCTGGAGCAGGAACATCCAGGGGAGAGGGGATGGTGGCTGCTGGCAGGGGAAAGAACTGGTGTCCATCTGGCACAAATACCCCCAAAAGGGCCTTTTGTGCTCCTCTGTGACATGTCCTGAACTCTGCACTGGGGTTTCTGCCCTGCTTGTTCTGTCCAGCTGCAGCTGCCCTGTTCTGCAGCCTCCCCTCAGGCATCCCCCAGGATACTGGGTCCTGTTCCTTCCTGCTCCCACCTCCCTCCCAATTACAGACCCAGACCCTTGCCCTCAGTGGTGAGGGATCTTTCCATCTCCTCTGTCCCAAGGCATGATCTCCCCACAGGCTGCCCAGGCTCTGGCTGTGCTTTTGAACAGTTGCTGCTCTGGTACCAGTTAATTCCTTGTACTGAACTGCAGTGCACATCTTTAGGAATGAGACCTATGTGAAAAACTGGTAGCTCTGCCAGGAAAATGGGCTTGCAATTAGATTTCAGCTACAAAGGGAAAGGAGACAATAGCATTTTCTTCTCTTTATTCAACCTGATTCCTTTTTAAACCATATTAAAATGCATCAGAAGTGCCAGCCATTATAAAAATCTGAGATACCAAGCAAATGAGGTAAGTAAAATTAGCGGCAATTGTGCTCAGACTACATTCTACTGAGAAATATTAGCAAGATGTCTCCCTGGACACAGCCTGGCTTGTAGAGGAAGCACTGAGGTCTCATGACTTAGTTATGAGACATTAGATTTTTATTTTAAGACTGACATTATCAGAATTTCAATATTTTGTGTGCCACTTCTGGTATTGTCTTAAGGCTCTAATCTTCTTGCTTGTTTTTGCTCAGCCCTACTTTGAAAAGTGAGCCTGAATTTTTATAGACATTGTACAGAAATATTGCTCTTCATGGGACACTGCTAGGGAACATTGCTCTCATAATGGAACCGAATCAAAAACTTTGTCCAAGTAGGTCTCAAAAATTGATAAAGCAGGGCACAAATAGTCAATGCATTGAAACTAGGGAGTTTCATTGCATTTGGGGAGTTGTGAACCAGGTTCAGCATCTGTCCACTGTCCATTGTAGATGGGTATCGATATAATCTGGAGAAGAGTTTGTGGGGTTTGTTTTTTGTATCTCAATTAAAATATACAAGATTTTAAAAATTGCATAATGAATACCTGCCTCTTCTTTTCAGATTCTTGAACAAAAATGTTATTTCAAGACAGGCAAGTATTGGTGGGTGCCAGTGAGCAAAGATTAGGCTGTGGGAGCTGTGTTCTTACAGTGTCTGAGCAGTGCTGGAGGGAGCTCCAGGGGCATGAAGGGTGATGAGGGGATTGGTGAGGGAGTGGTGACAAGGGATGGCTTTGAGGACATTGCTCCTGGACTTGGTCAGCAGTTTCTGGCTGCCCTGAGCTTGGCTTTTTGTGCCTGTTCCTGTGTTTTAGGTTACAGGCTCTCCAGATGCTTGTATAGGGAGAGGTTTTGGTAGGGGAATGGGTTAAATGACTGAAGATAAAATGATGCATCTGTCTCTTTCCTCATCTCCTTTGTATAGCTTCCAGTTTCTGGGAAACTTGTAGAATTTTAATACTCTCAAAGTGCAAATAGAGCTCAAATTGGTCAGTGTGTTGAAAAGCTGCTGGGAAAACAGATAGCTGGACAAGCACATATGTGTAGTATGATTGCCTAAGACTTATTTCTTTTGGGGGATTAGACAGAAAAATCTGCTTTGGTCAGAAGCTTTCACATAAAGGATGCTGTGCCTGCTCATCATGTATGCATGAAACTTCATTTAGCATTAACTAACATCAAAGGGAAGAATAGTTTCCCATAATATTAGTTATGGGACGCAACTCTTGTTTCCAGCTTTTTAGGAAGGAAAGCATTTATGGAAATTTCTGGGTTATAGACATTTAAAAAACAAAACAAAACGTGATGAATGTTGTGGAGTTGTTGTTTAGTATTTGTGCTCAGCAGTGTCTGATGGTTGTTTTCACAAGGTCTAGTTATCTCTTAAAGTAATAAGCGGGCTGGTTTGTTTATACAATGAATTTATGTGTGCATCACAGCATCCAGTGGACTGGTCAGGTGTGAGACTGAGGGGTTTTTTATCTCTTAAGTTTGAGATTTTTATAATATGAGCTGGACTGTGCTTGCAGAGAATTCATCAGTCTGTGGCTAAGGTCAAGAGAAACAAATGCTGAGTGACGGCATTTTCTGAGCTTGCGAGTTAACAGACACAGTGCTTTGATTGACTCCAAACTGTTTGTAATATATTGTTATGGAAGAATCCTCTGTTTGAAGAGTACTGCCAAGATCTGACTATAATGTGATTTTCTCCTCCATCTTTTTTACAATGTGCAATAAATAATGGTAAAGGATGTTGTGCCTTGAAAGCGCAGAGATGAGCGATTAGGAAAGGTGCTGATTTTTGAATTACAGGAACTTCAACCCTGTTCACTAATGAATTGTTACAGCCAAATTTGTCCATGTAGGCACTGTTGGAACCAGAGATTTTATAGTAGTTACTGTGTGGGTTGCTGGTTTCAACAGAGTAGCCATGAGCATTAGATAACCTCTATTGAATGATGGATTGGTGTGTAACTGTAATGCTTCACTGATCAATCTCCTACTGGTCCTGCCTCCCAGGATCAATGAGAAAATTGAAGAGGCTGTTGTTATTTATACAGCAGAATTGATCATCTTGTAGAAATACATTCACTGCTTCTTAAATGCAGAATGTTTCCATCAGTGTTCCTGTAGACTTCTCTGACACTCAAACAGCTTCTGTGATCAACCACTGAGTACAGGAAATGCTGCCAGTCCCAGTCTTTGTGCCAAAACATTCTGCCATGTCTTCCCTGGCAGTTTCTTTCCTTTTTGTTGTCTAGATTTAATAAACAGGCTGGAAATGATGTAATTTGAAATTAATCATGTGATCTTGCTAGAAGAAAAGGAGATAACTTAGTCTAAATAGATTTTATTGAGTTCATGTGCTCTGATTACTTTGCAGAATTCTGATATTGATTATTTGCTAAATTGATAGCTTTCTTGCAGGCACATTATTAAATTTTCTTAATGTGCCTAATCCATCCATACACATCCACTTATTAAAAAAAGGATCCTTCCCCATGTTGTCTGAACATGCTGTCAGCAAAATCCTGCTGGGTGGATGGATAGATTTTCAGGACTGATGTGTTTGTCAGAAGAACCTGACTTGGAAGCAGCAATTCTTGGGTCATAAGCATTCTAATGTCTTGCTGCTTGATGAAATTGGCACACAAATGCTTAGTGCCAGTGAAAACTGAAGGTGCCTGTTTTTTCTATGGCCTTATGGGGCCAAGTGTTCACGAGTACCCTTTTGCCCCACACCTGGATAAATTCCTACATTAGTATTTCTGAATGCATCTTGCTAGTATCTAATACCATAGGAAAAATTACCTTTGAGAAACACAGCTATTAATTCTAGCTTGTCCAGCTTAAGTGCCCTAAATTAACACAATTATTTCTGGACAAATAATGCTCAGTTGTGTGCTCTTGGGCAAACAATGCTTCAGCCAGCTCTCTCTCCATTGCTGATTGCAGAACACTATCAACAGCACTCTTCACCATGAGACCTTTGCTGAGACAGGAGTTTCTTTCAACTTAAAGGACAGAATTACCCAATCGTTAAAATAAAATTACCCTTATAAAGATTATAAGTAAATGAGATTCTTTTATTTGTTTCTAAGTTGAAACTAAGAACACTAGAAAGTTTTTGTGTTGCTGAGTGTGGCCTCTGCTGTAATTGGGAAATCTGTTCATTTGAAGGGACAAATGTAATTTCTGGTTTTTAAATTCACTCTAGTGTGTGAGCAGCAAATTGCAATTAGCAAGTTCTACATATTGGCTGTATCCAAAACATTTGCATTAGATCAGGAAGAGGGAACTTTTCCTTTGTTCACAACTAGAAAAACTTTTGAAGCACATTTGTTGTTTGGCTGAAATTGGGCTGATCCAGAGAGATTTAGAAAAACTTATCTGTTTTCTTATCCCACCCCTTTAAAATTGAGAAATTTGTCAAGAAAAATATTTTTCTGGGAGCTCTTTTTTTGCAATTCATTTTTAGGCTGCAGAAAACCATAATCTTGTTGCTATTTCAGATTTTTCTGGTAGGATGAGCAGATCGAAGAGGAGAGGTGATACAGACAAGTCAGTAATTTTGAAATGTGCAAATTATGGATGCATCTAACTGAAATCATTGTTATAGCATATCACTTTCAGAGTCAAGATTTTTCTTTATTTCATTGCAGGTGTTCATTTAGGAGGGTTCTGTGAGGTTGTTTGGGACTGCTGAAAGAGTCTTTGGTTAACATGTCAAGCCAAGTATTGCTTTAATATGAAGTGCAAAATGAATTTCTCAGCCTTTTTCCCTTCTCTGGTAGCATTGACTCCCAGAGCATGGATACCTAAAGCAATTTGTGGCTGAAAATAAATTGGTGATGGTGTAGCTCAGTGACACAATAACATTGTCCTTTTCTTCCTGTGCTACTTTCTGATAAAATTAAAATTAATTTTCTGATCAGCCTTAAATACAATATTGTTGAGAATATGTATTATTTTTTGGGTATGGAGACTAATTTTTATCTTAAAGTCACATTTTACCTGTAAAAATGTGTAAAATTTCTCTGGTCTGTTTCCATTCCCTATCTGCCAGTGCTATCACAGGTGGTGCTTTTTTATGCACTTGTACAGCAATCTCATGTTCTGTAATTAACATCTACAAGCTGTTTGATATTCATAGTGTAAAATATTTGTTTATTAGTTCAGCAAATATATATTAATGAATTTTAAATCATTACCTGGAAAGTATGTCTCCACTGGTTATTGATTTAACTGGAAATTAATCTGACAGGTCATCCAGAGTAAAACCAATTTCTTGCAGTGATAGGAAACCTACATTTATGTTTCAAACATTAGATATCTGAAAAGGCTTCTTGTGTGTTTAGCTAATAAGATTGTGTATGAGTTGCTTGCAGTCAAGGCAAGTGTAAGACACGCTGTCAGTAATTAGTATGCACTGCCAGACTTTGATTATACCGGCTCTTTGACCTATTTTTAACAGAAACTAGGGCAGTCCTTTGGATTGCCTTTCCCTGTCCCTGGACACCCTGCTGTGTTATGTGCTTCATATTTGACATTATAACATTCAGCTATGGTGTGAAACTGCAGAATGTCCCTTGGGGGTTTTCATTGAAACAGATGTAACAGATGTCTGCCCACTCTGAAGTGCACAGAGGTTTCTGACAGCAGTCATACAAATGATTTTTCTACATTGTTTAGTAAAGATTGCTTTAGTCCACAGCACCTTTTGGAGCATACTGTGTTGAAGGTTATTTAGGAAATAATTTTCAGACTGATCTGAAAGATCCCTTCTGTCCCCACCTTGCTCATTATCAGGCTCAGGTTATGGCTAATGACTTAATAGCTATTTGGAAAACTGGGAGATCACCATATCAGCTGTTAAACTATTGGACATGTGCACACCGTTCTGGACACATACTGAAAGTTTAAAAAAATATCTAAAAGCTACTCTCAGGAAATTCAGTTATGCATGGCTTTGCTAGGAATACATTTTAAGGTGTTTTAAAACAATTGTAGCAGACTTCAAATGCTTCAGGACAAGACCCAAACCTTTTCCTTTGCTCTATTTCAAGCTGTTTCCTAATGTCTCTCTGTACCTTTGGGGAATTGGGAGTGTGTGAGTGCCAGTTCCTCCAGGAGCCAAACAGGCAGACGAACTGAGCCATGCTGAAGGAGGGGAAGTAAGAGGTTGGCTGTGGATGTGAGAGTGGGCAGAGGAAGGGGAGGAGGAAAAGCAGCAAGAGCTGAGAACTCTGCCTAAGCAAGGATGTGTGGAACAGATGCTCGGGGCTGGAGTGGATATTTGCTTCATAAAGAGTTGTCTGGCCTGGATACTGAAATGAAGGACAAGAGGAACGTGGGAGGAACAGAAGGCTTGGATAGCAGAAACAAAATCACCTGTTTGCCTTCATTTCTTCGTGGTGTTCAGAAAAATCCATAGGCAGTCTATACAGAGGGATTGTGTGACTGATTCTCCAGTGAGTTTTCACCTCTGTCAATCCCTAATCCTCAGGAGTTGGCCTCCTTTTCTGTTTCAGCCTTTGGGGACTGAGACCAATGGATGCCATCCACCCCTCCCTGTGTGTGCTGCTCCTGTCAGAAGCCACCCCCTACTCTGATGGTGGGAATGCTGTCCTAGATGATGCTGCATCTTTCCCTTGCTTTCATCCCCCCTGCACCACCTCCTTGCTGCATTGGCACACAGCCTTTGTGCTGAGAGTAGATGGGTCAGTAAATGGTACTTGATTGCCCATGCACAGACCAGCTAAGGGTAAAATAGGGTCTTGTAACTGAGTGAACGAGAAAAAAGACTTTTGTTCCACTCTTGGTGTGAAGTCTTCTCTTCAGGAAAGCAAGATGAGGGGCAAAACAGCAGGTGTTACCATTCCTACACAAACTGTGTAACTTCAGAGACTCTCCTGAGTGTGAGGCTGTGGCTCCTTGAGAATTTCTCTTTCTCAGAGTTAATTGACAATTTCTGAAAATCCCACTTGATGTGTTTGCCTGAGTCAGGAAAGGTTTCTTTCACTTGTACACTGAAAGTGCCTGTTTCTCTCAGGGGTTACGATACACTCATTACTGAAGTTTTATCTGATTGCTGCACAAAGACCTTACTTGATTTTTAAATCAACATATTTGATTTTTTTTCTGTCATGCTTTATTAATAACATTGTATTCTAGTTGGAAAATTAATTCCAACCATCATGCACAGTGTTATCCTAGCAAGCAGGAACACTTCATGCATATGTAATACTCTTACCATGTCATAATTTTTTATATTTTGCCACTTCAATGGAGTAATGATAGAACTTGCTCTACTTTTAAGAATATATTTCAGTGCTCAGAGGTAAATCACTGCATTTAAGTAATCTGGGGATGATTTATAAACCTCCACAGAAGGATCATGCTTGGATGCATTTGCTTGCTTTGATCTGTGAAGTTCAGGGAAGTCCCCTTGGAGTGACTGGGGGACCCCATCGTGGTGCATGGATTCATCTTGAGCAGTTTTGCAGGATGAAAGTTTTAAAGGTGGTGGAGAGACCAGCCAGGCTCCTTCTGAGCACCAAGGAGGTAGAGCAGCTGTTGGAACTAGACCACACAATGCCAAAACAATGCTTAAGTTTCAGTCTTTTGGTGCTTCCTAAGGTAGAACAATTCTTAATGTGCCTAACAAATTTAAAGGAAATGAAATGTCAGCTGAAACACAAAATCTGTTGAAGGCATCTGGGAAATGAAGGCATGGGGAAGAGGTAATTTGTAGGTTTCTAGTACAGCAACTGACACAGCACTGACCCTGGTCCTGAGAAATTGTTCTTTACAATTCCCTTGTCTTTCCTCTTTTGACTCTCCACTCCAAGTATCCAGTGGTAAACCATGACTAAGAGTATAATTACTCCATGTTTTATTTCACTTTTTAGGTGTAATTTTTTTCAAGACTGTTGTTGGGTTTATTTCAATCACATAAAACAGTATGCCTTGAAAAGGTTATTAGCAGAAAACAGTAAAACAGCTGAATTTGAGACAGTAGTACCTATGGTGTCCATCTGTACCGTGAAATATTTCCCTTATAAGTGCAAAGAATGTTGCAGAAACTACAGCAGCATCAGCCCAGACTGCATTAAATGCTATTTGCATCATAACTTTTACATGTGTACTGCAAACCAGAAAATACTAGAACCCAGCTTCTTTGGAAGGTGAGCTGTAATCCTCTTGGGTTTGTGCAGGGGCTAAAGAAAAGTCTTGATCCTGCAAAACATATTAAACAGATTAAAATAGGGTCTTCTGCCTATGGATATATTACATGACAGAACTGCAAGACAAATACTAGTTTGAGAGCTGGCCTGGAAAGATTTAGCAAAACCCACCAATTTGGACTAGAAGTGGCTTGAAACAGTTTTCTTCAGCTGGCTGACAGAAAGTTAACCTGTCCTAAAAGAGAATTGGTGTTCTGTGATGTATCTTCCTTTTGTACAGTGGTGGCATGTACTAACCCTCCTGCTTTTACTGCTCCTTCCCTTCAGCAAAGAAAAAAGCTGCAGCAAGGCAACCTGTTGAGCTGTGTAATGGTTTTGGCTGCTCTGGAAAAGGAAAGATCTGTCAGGTTAAGAAGGAAATGTACTCTCAAATTAAGCATCTGTGTGTGTCTCCTGAGTGTCATGCTCTCACTAAGGAAAGATGAATGAAGCTCCAGCCAGAGGTCAGGTTGTGGATGATTTTTGGCTGGTTAATGCTGTACAGGTGGCTTGGTGATGGTGCCAGGGTTCTTGAGCACTTTTTTCTTTCTTTCACTTTTTTAGATGCTCACTTTGGTTCATAACTTCACTGACTTGTTCTTTTAGGGTGTACTTCTCCACAACTTTTGCTGAGGTACTCTTCCACTTACACTAATGTAGTCATGTTGAAGAATGAGGGATGGAAAACATAAAATACTTAAAACCATCATCTTCCAAATAATTTCTTTTGCAGAGCTATCTCTTTTATCATGCTAGTCACAGGATCTTCTTTTGAGAGTGCAGGATGTATTTCTTCCTACACAAGCCTACTCAAATCTGGCCAAATTTTGAGTGCACCTAGAAACATTAGCTTTGTTTAATTTCAAGTTGATCTTTAATTTCCTGCACCAGTAGGAATGAACAGTTTGCCTTCAAAGGCTAGTTTGACATGAGTGCTGAGCTGGCTGGTAGATGTTAATTGTTATTCCCTACAGTTACACTGGAGCTGGAACAGGAGGTTCTAATCAGATAACTAGATGGTGTTTGATTCTTTACAACCCTTGCTTACATGCTTTTTATATAATAACATGCTACACTGTATTTTGTAAAAAAACCCTAAATCAGTAACTCCATTGCTGCATTTTTAAACCTGCCCCTGTGAGGACTTTATGAAGTATTTAGATATTGAGATATTTATTAAGTATAATTCTACTGGTAATCCAATAATATTTTTCATTTTTTTATACAAAAAAAGTGTTTATCAAAATAAGAAATTGACAAGTGGAAAACTATTTTTTTGATACTTCATGGGAAAGCATCTGCTGGAGTTATGCAGCATATGCTGAAAGTAAGCAAATACCAACATGTGTCAGAGCGCCCCAACATTGACTTAATCAAAGTGCAGACAGTAATTTTTCCTAACTCTGGTGAGCTCAGGGTCTGGCCTATTTATTCAACATTCTTTGTGTTGCTTAGTGGTATTATTTCTAAGCCTTTTCCCCTTCATATGCTCCTGCTATTAACTGAAACATTTTACCATCTGTTTTTAGGTGGGGTAGGGAATTGATTACTGATTAAAATATTTCCAAACCTATCTATAATTTAAATGTAAAGGCATATAATTTCAAGTGTCATTGAGTCTAAATGGAAATTGTGACCAGATTAATAATGTGTTGAGTTTGTGTGATGGCAGATCTCCAAAGCATCAGCTCAGTGCAAACTGCTACATCTGCATTTCATGACTTTAGAGGAGTGCCAAGATATTTCCACTGGGGGCAACTGCAGAGCTCTATAACGAGGCAATGGATGCCTTCTGGTCAAACAGAATCACAGGAAATATCTGAGCTATGTGTGGCCTCATAGTGTGTCTGCCTCACTTGTACTGCAGAGGTTTATTTGGGGAATGCTTTAATACAGTTTATTTCTTTGTTTTTTAGCACATTAACAGTTCAATATAATCCAACAAGCATGTGAGCAGGTAAGAGAATGAGAGAGAGGCTGGAATATGGTTATTAACATGAAATACTAGAGCATTGTGGTAACATATCTGTGCATGGGATTCTGTAAATCCCAGAGTTACATGGAAAATGGGTGTTCAGTTGTCTTGATCTTGGAATGACTCAGAAGTAAAGAGCAGGTAGAGCAAGTGGAAAGAAATCATGATTGATGGGGAGAGCTTCATGGTGAAGCATTAGGAAGGTCCTGTGTGAAGGTGTTGCTTGTGGTTTTTGTAACACAGCCAAATCACCACTCCTGTACAAATTAGCCACTGCCTGAGCTTCAAGCAAGAGAACTCCTCCAGGGAACTGCATATGTGGATGAATGGATTTGTATGGCTGCTATTGGGAGCAGCCTTCTAAAATATAGCTTTTCTTGGGAGATCTGGACATCACTGCCTGCTCTTGCTTTGGTGGGAGGTAAAGATTTTCTGTGTCTGTACTACTTCTGTTGGAGAAAAGCATTGGTTGAACTTCTAACTTGTCAGCTTGTATAGATGGGAAGAGGCTACCTGTTTTATTCTGAACTAAGCATTTTAAGGCAAGTGAAAGAGCTCATCCTGTGCCAGTTAAACCAAATGCACCCTGTCACTGTTGTTTTATAACATTTGTTCACATTATTTCTGTGCTGTTAAATTTTTGTGTTATTATCTGGGAGTATCTCTAATGCTATTATGAAAAGCAGGGTGCAACAGCCACGAGCTCTTTTGGATTGCACAGCCAGAGCACAAAACAGAACTCTCCTTTGGCCCACAGCCTCTCTCTGTACCCAGAAGCACGGGACAGTCATAGGTTTCAGTTTCCAATGTGTAATAAGTTGAAGCTTTCTGAGGCAAAGTGAAGGTGGCAACTTAAAACCCATGCTAAATCAGGGTGATGTTAAGAATAGTGGGCTTCCAGGCTTCTGGTTTGCTCCTGTACCGTTTCTGCAAATTAACTCATTAGCTTAACTCTCTGAAATATGGGGTTTGAACTCATAGTTACAATAGACCTGTAATACAGAATCTGCTATTAAAATCAGCTTCCAGTGTGAGATAAAGTACACAATATTTCCTGCTTCAATTCCTTTTAATTTTTAGGAAAGAATCTGACTGATATTTAAAGACCAGATGGACTTTCTGTAAACAGTGACACTTGCTGTTTTCCAAATTTTGGGGACCACCAGATCATAAAAATGTTACATTACCTTTTCCTATTTCCTGTCAAGCTGATGTGTGCTGAGGTTCTTCCTTGGCAATGGTAAGTTTAAGAAGTATTGATAGGAAACTTTCTTGCTATGAAATCAAAAGTTCATTTCTTATCTCTTAGGTCCAGGAAGCAAAAATAACATACAGCAAAAAGTTAGCAGATACACAGAGGTTTGGAACTTTTTCATTTAGAAAATCTTTCCTTCTGGATGAACTGTATGTTTTCCATGTTGAATCATTCCATCTGAAATGCATTTTGTACATTTTCTTGCATCTGAAACAGGGAGAGGCAGTGTGGAGGCTGGGAAGGGACCAAACCTATGGATTTGATTAGGTGTGTTAGGCAACCCAAACACAAGGTAAAATATGGACCAGATAACTATCTTGGCTGCTGTTCAATTGATGTTGGGATTATTTTTTTTTGACAGGGCTTCTTCCCTTGCTGCAAGAAGGTCTGAATTGATTGGAAAGATTGTGGCTTTTTTGCGAAGTCTGTGTCTAGTTTGTGTTTTCTGTTGTGCGATGGGGCTTGTTTTTGTTTTGGGTTGTTTTTTTTTTTAATTTATTGCAAAAGTTCTTTCATTTTTTAGATGCTTTGTGGAAAGCAAAGCTTGTTGGGAACTGGCTGTTGTGGAACTAGTTCCCCAGTTGCTGCCATCAGGAAGCTGGACTTCTGCTGTGGTCCTTTTTTGTCATAATACTGAGGGAGTTAGACATTTCTGGAGGCAGTTAGCATCTGCCACCCAGATTTAGATTGTTTCACATTGATTTCTGATAAGCCAGAACATGATGATAGTGCCCACAGCAATTACTTGACGTGGTTTTGTAATGCTGTTGGTCTGAAGTGTATTTCCTTTCCAGGTAGGTTGTGGAAATCAAAAATAGACTTACAGGATGTTGTGACAAGTCACCTCAGCTCCACTGGGTCCATTAAGGCATGGATCCTGCATTTTGGTCCTCCATTATCTATCCTTCGCAATTTCCTTGCATGTGCTGCAGCGATTAATGAATCTTGAAATTATCAAGAATAAAAATTCTGCCTTTTTAAAAAATAATTCTCCGCATGAAACAGATGTTTGCCCTTAAGAGGCAGGGAGACCCACTGAAGGATATTTCCCAGTGCATAGCTGTGCTGTTACACTCCATTTTGGTTGATGTGAGTTTCAATTCACTGTACTCCAAGCACATTCAGACTCTCATGACTCTTGTTTCACAATAATATCTTACTGTAGCAGATGGTGGAGGTGTCAGGGAGCTGCTGAAAACTGCCATGTTTATTAAACCTTCTCAGCACAGAGTAGCTCATCTGTTCCTGCTGGCAGTAGTTCCCAAGGGACTAGATGCCAGTCAGGATATTCAAAACACATTGTGTCCTGGCTGTGTTCTTGCCTGGATTTGCATACTCTTGCCTTTGACTGTAAGAAAAGGCTTTTTGTTGATAGCAGTACATGTTGGACAAATGTTTCAAATGTTCTCCAAGTTTAATTTATCCACAGTGAGCATGAAAGCAGGAAGAGTGCACACTTCTGGCCAACCTTGTCCAGTGCTGCCATTGTTTTATTAAATGGTGATAGAGCAGGAAAACTTTGATGAATTCCTTAGCTCCCCTGTGGACTGCCTGTAGGAGGACAGGGTTATACAGGAGTGACATTTCTGCAGTGTAACACAAAGATGCTGAAAAGAGCGTCCAGTCTGGCTCAGCTATCAGCACAGGAGCAGGTCTGATAGCTGGGGTCCTAATGTTTGAACTGTATTGTTGAAACCTAACCAGGTAAGCTGCTGGCATGAGTAGGGCTGTTGTATCCCTTTATGCTTAAAGCTACTAGATAAATCAAAACAGAACACTCGAATTTTGAAGTTACATCATTGCTAAATGTGTGAACATAATTGCATTGTTCCTTTTGTTTCCTCTTCTGTGGACAGGGTTTCAGATCAGAGCAGGAGTGAATCTGCTTTCAACCAGGGAATGGCTTTGTTTTCCCATATCAAGACAGAACTGTTATTATGCTTTCTAATTACTTCAAGGATTGGAGAATAAATGGGTGACACATTCAACTTGATTGGTGTGAATGTACCCTAGAGTTCAAGAACAACCTAATCAAACCCAGCAACAGGGCTGAGGCTGCATCTAATGTGGAAGGAATGGTCATGAGAGTGGAGCTTTCAGCTTTAGCACCTGTGGATGCCAGTGCAGGCTCTGGCTGTGAGCTGGGAGCTGCTGCACAGCTCCCTGTGTCCAGCCCTACAGTCACTGCTGTCACTGGCTGTAGCTCAGGCAGTCTGACAGCACATGAAACTCAGTACAGGCAAGTGTGAGGTGTCTTGCATCAGAAGGAGCAACTTTAAATTACTTGCACACGTTGCTGGATATGAAATTAACTGCTCAGTGAAAAAAATCCAAACATCTTGGCATCATTATGGATACTTCATCGAGAACATCTGCTCTTTACAGAGCTCAGGGTTGAAAGAGAAAAGAAATTTCATCTCCAGCCCAAATGATCAGTGGATTCACTGGAGCACTGGGAATGATACTGTTGGCAAGGCCAAGTTCTCGTTCGAGTGTGCATCTTTGGACACTGACACTGACAATCCATGACATGAGCTTGCTGCTTGAAATCCAGTGCTTTTCCTGCACACTTTGTCACTTGCAGAAGCAACTCCTTATAAAACTGAAAGTCAGAAGACTTCCCTACTGAAAATGATGATGATGATGAAGGTCCAGAATGACTTAAAGCTAAGTAGGAAACAATGGCCTATGTTGTGAATGGTTGTTTTTAGATTGCTTAAAGTATCATGAAAAAAGGCATCAGTATGAACACATTTAATATAAAAGTGACAGCACAATCAAGTTTATTGGCAAGGTTCACTCTGCTACTTATTAAATGGTTAAGGCACACCAAAGAAAAGTAAACAAAAATCCAGAGTTAATCAATCCAAACTGAAATAAATCCAAAACTATGCAGAGGCAGGTGAAGAGACAAAAGGATAGAAAGGAATACTGCCTAGAGGCACAACAGCATTTAAACTTAACAGCACTTAAGTTAAACTTAGCAACATTTAACTTCATTTATAACCTAAGTTAAACAATTTAGCAACAGATTTGTATAGGATTTAGTATACCACAATACCAGGTTACAGGCCTAATTTACAAAGATAGGGTACTTAAGAATGCAGGAGAGCAGCATTCCTGGCACATTTGCTACAGCATATGCACACAGATATGGAGTGTGCACAAGATACCTGTGAAAAATTCCCCTTGAAGGTAGTGAAATACTCACTTCAGATGCCTTTGCATCTTAGTGGGTGAAGGGCTGAGCCTTGAGGAGTGAGGGTATGAGATGAGGATAGAAAATATGAGAGTTCACTGGATCTGAGAGGCCCCACTCAGAGGGGGTCTGATGGTTCCAGACTCTGCAGTGCTCGAGAGCTCCAAGGGTCTACATTTTGGACCACTGCTTATAGGGCCCCAAGAGCGTTGGCTTTAGTCATAACAGTGTTTCATTCTGGCTGAGGGTAAAAAGTTTTCTTTGAAAGTTTAAGAACAAAAATATTATCCCACTTGGGTTGTTATTCAGGCATAAAAGTGTCTAAGGTGTTCAATTAAAACAAACAAACAAAAAAAAACCAACAGGAGCTCATTAGGCAGTACAAGTTCATGGGAACAGCCAGTGTCTGTTGAGAGAAGCTCAGCCCAGGTGCTGTTTGTCAAGGCTGAGGTGTAATGAGCATTTCTGAGATCACACCTGTGTAGAGGGAAGATGCCACCACAGCCCATCTTTACCGCAGTCAGAGAAACAGCAGCTTTTGTTCTTGGGACCATCTTCTCTTAGGGAAACTGAGATACTGTAGGTGGGAGCAGGCATATCTAGAAAGTAGGAATAATAAAACTTAGTTTCCTTTGAGTTAGATGTGAAACAGCAAATGACACAAATCTTTTATTCTTTAATCTCTCTTAAATGTTTGCTTTTTCTGGTGCTTTCCATTAATCTGTAAGTACATGAAAGATTTTTGCATAGGCTATTTTGGGATTAATTTATTAATTTAATTTATTTCATCTCTATTTCAATAGACTACAACCTGGTGTGAAATTCATTATTTGAGCCCAACCTTTCATTTAGGATCTTGGCAAGGTATAAGGATTAGTAAACATTACAGATAAAAAAAAGAATGAAAGAGTTAACATATTTTCTAGTTTTGACAGCTATGGAGGGAACTCAAAGGTAAAATATGATGTATATTATCGCTTTCTCTGTAAAATTGCTATCTGAGACTGGTGCATGTCTCTAGTATTTCATTGTGTGCACAGTTCTATAAAGAAAATCAAGTGTTGTGTGATGATAAGTTTGCTACCTCTGTTAAGACAGATATTTTAGCTGTGGGCAATGAAAATCAATCAGATGAGTTTGCCTTTCTCCTTCTGTTGATTGGCAGTAGTGTGAAAATAACTCAGACACCAAAATCAGCTTCTGATGTTGAAAGACTCTTAGTGGCAAGATGACCTGAAGCTGTTGACACTGTGTCTTTTTCTCCTTGTTGATTCCATCACATCCTTAGCTATGAGTATAAATAAAACCCAGGAAACATTGTAGGGGTGTCTTAGGGAATTCACTTTACAGAATTATGTGAGAGCAGGATAGGATTCCACCATTTACCTGGCTTCTTCTCATGTTCTGTCTTCTGCCTTGTATAGAGTTGATGTGCCCTTGGATCTAACTAAGGCTTGAGGACTTCAGAATAATCTCTCACAAATTTTATATGTAGCACAGAATATTTTTGAATGTCTGCTGGGAGAACTCATTAGCTTTTGTGACCTCAGTAATTTTTTTCTTTATTCCTGAAATTATATCCTGGTCCATGGTGAGAATTTGACTTTAAAAATGTCGGAGCAACTTTTTTTCTAGACTTCTAGTCAAGAGGAAAAGCTGTTTGCATTAAGGGCTTATTGTCTCATTAATAGAAGGCAAAGGATGTTGATTAACCCAGTAGCCACTCCTGTTGTCTTCCTTGTGCTGTACCACTTCCCTTGGAGCATTACACCACTGGTGCTGGCCAGAGCTCACCAGAGGTGCCAGTGGGGCAGTCAGGGGTGCTGGAAAACTCAAACCTTTCAGGGCTTCCCAAGCGTTTCCCTTGAGAAAGAAATTCAGAACTATGTTAAAGCATCACCCTTGATAATTTTCTTTCATCTCTTCTCTCCACACTTGCTTTTTTAGCTTGGTCTTGTAAAGGACCGGAATAACTTCCTTTTGTTCTATTTTATTTTGTTTGGTTTCACTTGAGATTCTAGTAGGTTTCTTTTTGGGAAAATGTGACATCACATTTTCAGCAAATAGGCCATTAGCGTCTTGGTTAAGATTAACTTGCAAAATTGTAGGGATTTTCTCAGTAACACTGTTTTGTACTAGTCTGTGAGAGGAGGGGAGCATTGCCTGTGGAAAATACCCACACTTTAATTGAAATCTTGGTGGGATTAATTTCCTTTTTCTAGTTAAAAAATCCAACCCACAAACCAGTAGTGTGAATTGTTAGTGGCCAGCAGAGACCTGACTGCTTGCATGGTGCTGACTCCTCCTCTGTGTATAAGTTGCTAAAACAAATTATGTTACTTCTATAATGTAGCACATTGCTTTTCTGTGTAAGTAATTGCTGTGGTTACCTCATGAGCTTTAGGAAATCAGAAGTGGGAGGAGAAGTGCTAGTGAAACACATTGTATAATAAGCTGTGAATCATTCCATGAATATGTTTGTGAGGCTTTTGCTTCAGAGTGCAAAATCAATATCTGGGCCATGCACAGGTCATCCTTTTTATGCAGTGCAAAGTTTAAAAAATGCAGTAACTGAAGGACTGCTTTCAGGAAAGGGCAGCAATGAATCTTTTGCCAACGGCTTCAGTGAAGCTCTCCTGTGGTGGTGAGTTATTGCAGAGTTGGCCAAGACAGTTTTCTAATTTTACCCTTTTGCAATGAGTCAGTGTTGAGCTTGAGTTTAAAGTTGTACAATATTAGAATATGTTATGTTTGGCTAAAAAAAATAGCTCTATACTTCCAGTCTGTGCTTATTTCATATCAAAAGAATATAGGAAATAAAAACATCTTCAGTAAAGGGATGAGGCTGAATGTGGCTTTAGCAGACTTGTCAACTCTGAAAGCTCTTGCAAAAATCCCACTATGTCTTGAGGTTTTTCTAAAGGCTCATGTGATTAAGTCACAGTCTGGTTCATGTAGAATGAGGTTTCTAGGATTTTTGTGTTTAATTATTAATTTTTTTTTTTTACAACATACTAAAATGTTCCCTATTGCATCAACTAGCTGAATTGCTTGGTTTGAATTTTTGATTGTCCAGCTTAAATTGACAGGAATGCTGCACTTGAGGTCATGCAGGGAATGCTTTCCTAACAAAAGAGTAGTTCCCAGATCATGTGGTGTGGTTCTGGGAAAAAAGTCTGTCTGGTTCTGATACTGTGCTGCAGTTGTTCAGTGAAAAACGAGCTGTGGATGGATTACTGTCCCCACAGGCCCGTCCAGCACACCAGTGAAAATGCAGAAATACACACCATGAGGCTGGAGGTTTTGAACAGCCAGACTAGACCACATTCCTAGAAGAATTTCTGCCATGTGGCAAAGGCATTTTGAAGAGACATTCCCATTCATTTTCTGAAACTTTAAGATCAGATTGGATATTAAGAAACCTTTTTTCACCAAAAGGGTTGTCAAGCATTGAACAGGCCGCCCAGGGGAGTGGAGTGACCATTCCTGCAGGCACTTAGGGACAGGGTATAGTGGTGGATTTGACAGTTCTGCATTAGTGGTTAGACTTTATCTTAAAGGTCTTATCCAACCTAAATGATTCTATGAATTGATTGGTTGAATTCTTAGCTAAATTTATTATGAAAATAAAATACCTAAAAGAAGAAATCCCAAAGGCCAAGAAGAGTAATGTGCATTTGATAAGAACATGCTTGAATAGGTCAATGGATGACTTCTTTGTGTGATAAATGCTGATTATGCAACTAGTGTAGAATGATTTAACACAATCAATTATCTTCTGTCATTGCATACTTTGTTATATTACCTTAACTGCCACTTGCTAGAATTTGGATATAAAAGCTCATTGTCATGAACAAAAATATCATAAGTTTTCTGAATATTTTGGGCAGCCAATTTATGCAAAATGGAAGAAAAATGATCTTCTGCAACCAACATCTACAGACAACCAATTGCAACATGAGCTGAATCAAATTAAATTCTTTGACTGATACAGCTGCAAGAATATCAGCCAGAAGACAAAACATTATTTCATTCCAAAGCAAAAAGCAATGAGATCCAGTGCAGTATATTACAAATATGTCAGAACAATGCTGTTTAGTGGTTCCTCTGATCACTGGAAGATGTTAATGCTCCATGATTTAAGCTAAAGAGGAATGGTAAATCTTGTCTTAAAATAGAAAATTAAAAAGTGCATGGCATACTTCTGGCACTGAGAGTTTATTTGAAGACTACAAGCCAGGCTAGACCATGAGATAAAGGATTAGGAAAATTATATGAGAGAAAAGAGTCCAGTTTTTGTTAGCAGCCAAAAAAACCCAGAGCTATTTAAAGTGCTAATGATTCAATTAGTAGTGTTGGTACTTAATGCTAATAACATTCATATTGACCTATAATTCTGAGTGCATTTGGAAACAAACCAAAATTTGCTTGAAAATGCTCTTGCTTTTTTTTATTTTTCCACTTATATACTTTTCCTGTCTTTCCAAATTAGCACTGTGGGATGCCCAGAATAACCACGTAGGTAGATAAGAAATCAGCTGTCCTTCCCAACTGTGGTGACTTTGCTTTTATTTCTGACCTCCAATCAATTTGCTGTTGGCAAACATGGAATACAGCATGAGAATGGAAAAATATTCCCACAAGTTATCTAGACTGGAAGTGCTCAGCAAGAGAATGGAAGTGTTGCTTTCAGGTGAGAGGATTTTAATATTTAAATCCAATAATCATATCACAAGAAGCCCTGCCAGAAAACGTGTTCAACTACCAGCCAGCCACTTAGAGGTGCTTGTAGATGTAGTACCTAGCTAAAAAATTTACCTGGAAACTTGTAGTGCAGCTCGACTACAGAGAGATTCAAGTGCGAAAGAAATAATTTCCTTAATTTTAAAGAAGGCATGATAGCCTGCATAGGTGCAAGTATTACCATGAAAAATACACGTTGAGAGTGCAGCCCTGTTACTGGGCTGTCTCTGTAACTGCAGGGAGTGCAAAGGCAGAGCAGCAGCTGTGTGCTCTCCCCTGGAGCAGAGGCAGGCTGTGCTAGGGGCTGCCCCTGCTCAGGTCGGTGCTGGGGGTCCCTGATTTTGAGTGCTCAACTCTTGGCTCCCAGCCACTGCAAATAGTCCTGCAGAGAGTCTGAGCCAAGGCTCTGCTTGTCAATGGGACTCTTTATGTAAAATTTGGAGATGTGGTGTAAAAATCCTATTCCCATTTGAGATCTCAAAAGCTTCAGCCTCTGCTGTTTATCCCTTGGAGTGACAGGACTTTGACTCAAGCATATGACTGAGAGATTCATCAGAAATGTTCTGGTTGATTGCCTGACAGGCAAGCTAATATTTATTACAGGATCCGGTTTTAGATTTTCTGGATGTGATTCATTTCCAGCCATTAAGGCATTATGCAGTGATGCATAATGTGCATCCTAAATGAAATATTGATCCTTCTAAAATCAATTGTTTTACTTTTCATAAAAGATTTTTCCTATGCAAAGGTTTACTTTTTGGAAGAGGACATACTAGAGAAAGTGGTATTTAGCACCAAGTGACCTCTATTTCAACTTTGAGCCAGTTGTTGGGTAAGTGGTTACACTCAGCTTTTTAAGCTTCCTTGTACATTAATGTCTGTATATATAATATTAGTGATGTGTGAATAGGCAGACAAAGTAAACCTGGAAAGAGGCAGTCTCAGGCACTTATTTACATGCTTTCAAAAAGCCAGATAATGATTTCCACTTTGCTGTCATAAAGTTGATTACTTTCTAGACGAACAACTGTTAACCTATGGTCACAAAGCTCAGTACAGCAGGATATTGCCACTTGTTTGGAAAATCTGGAGAGAACTTTTTCTGTAAAATCAAATATTTGCTTTTTGATCTATAACTTTTAACATATTTTTGCATGGTTTTAAATAAATGTATTAAATTCAGTGCTGTCATCATTGCATTGAAACAACTCTTTTTTTAATAGTGTATTTCTTTTAGTTGGAGGCTACATAGAAGCTCAAACCAAACTCTCACTGAAGCTTTTAAATTTGGTCCTGAACCATTATTTTTGAAGAGGCTGTACTTTATGACAGGGATTGCAGTCTAGGTTGATAAGGAAAGATGTAAAATCAATTTAGACCTTTTCATATTTGAATTCATTAAATTGGTCTTACTTCATTAAAATAACAATTAATTTAAGGCAGCCAATATTGTGCAACTGCAATGGGAGAGGAAAAAATGCAAGGTAATAATGATGATAGAATTGTCAAGTTACATGGTTGGAACTTATTACCTTGAGTGACAGTAATTTTGCATTCATTTTAAAAGATTGTACTTAATAATAATAGAGAATCTAAGGATCAGGATTGGAACTGATAGATCCCTTTATTCACTTTAGCTCTATATATTGCAAATAAGGATTTGGCATTGATGCAGCAATGAAAAAAGTCTTAACTGAGGCTCATTTTTATTCAAATAAAATTTGAATAGGTCTTTAAGTACGTTTTGTCTCCTCCTGGCACACTTTGTACTGGTACTTAAAAGCAAGCTTTAGTCAGAACTATTTATATGTAATTCTGTGGTTAATGCACCAAACATTCTTGAAAAGTATATTGTCTGCAAAGTGTGTTTCTAGCTCTGTGGAAAGCAGAGCAATCAGTGCCCAAGAGATATTCACTTTAGCTTTCAGTTTTTCAGAAAGCATTTACTGTGGAAGGTTAGACTGGTGTTTACTACTTCCTCTTAGACAAAAGCTTTGCTTGGTACTTGTTACATTGGTAGCCTACATATTGTGAGACACAATATACAGGATTTGGGATGCAATTAGCACAAGCTTATTGCAGACTAAACCCTAGTGTGTAGGCCTACCATGTGTTTTAAGCCATTTTTTGACTTACTAGGTTGATAATAAGAGTAGTGTACCAGGTTTTTCAATGAAAATGATCAGTTGAGGTACTGTAAAGCCAAAAGAATTTTAGGATTTTGGTTTTTGCTGAGACAGCTTTGAAGAAACCCAAGCAGTAGGTTTTTTTTGGGAGGGGTGTGTAATAACGATAAGCACTGCTAATACTGAGACTATTGTACTGGTTTTACTAAGCAAAAGCCCTCCCAAACATATGTCATATACCCAGCCCTGATTATTGCTGGGTACCACTGTCATTGTAGCTGGGACACAGCATCCTGCCTGACATTAACCTCCATCATTGGGCGTGACAGAGAAGGAAAAAAAAAAACAACCCAGGAAAACTCCACCCCCAGTTTTTACTTGTATTTAAATTTACATGAAACCACATGAAAGACATTGGATCTATTTTAATGAACTGCAACCGTGTACTCTCAAACCAAGCAATAAAAAATAAACATTTTAAAACATTGACCCACAGACTGGAAAACAAGATCTGCATAGCTGAATCTGTGGTGCCAAAGGTAGCACACACCATCTTAGTGCACCTGCTGTGCAAATGTCCCAGCCTTAGAGGTGAGTGGAATATTTGTGTCTCTTGAAATGATCTGTGCTAATGCAATCAAAGGCTTCCACATGTCTTTACTTGCTTCTGTAAAAGGAGGTGCTGTGTCTCCTGGGGCTAACATGGAATTGTTGCATCCTGATTTATGTTACCCTTGCTGTTTCAAGACCAATTAAATATTTAGCTATAGCAGTGGTAGACTGGTTAATCTTAAAAATTTGGTTGCAAATGAGCTAGATAAGTAGCTTTAGCTTAGCACACTCATTTTCCAGCACTGGCAGGACTCAAGGCTGAAAGATTTGGCTCAACAAGTGAGGCTGGGGTTTCAGGGCCCCAGGGCCCTTCCAGGGGTGTGAGGGTGTCTGGCTCAGCCTCGATAAGGTCTGATCTGTTTTGCAGGCACATAGACCAGGGCCAACAACCTGTCAGAGGCCTCTGCTGGACACTTGTGCTCTCTGGGCAAAATCAAAGGTAAAGGGAATTCTTAGATGCCTGTCCCTTAAATGGAAATGCAATATGCACAACACTGGGAGGGTCTCAGCTGAGACAGTCTCTCTTTGAATCAGAGTTCAAAGCCTATGAAAAATCCTCAGTTAAGGCAATTGCTATTTCTAATTTCTTCTTTCTCCTCCCCCTTATCGATTTATTTCAAAAGCCAGGTGGGAAAAGCCAAAGCAGAAGAGGGAGTCCCAGCCTTTGTTCTCTCAATGGTGAGAACCACAGCCCAGCCTCACAATCCCTTGCAGATGTTGAGTGTCCCAGCTGGAGCTGCCTAGGGCACCCTTTCCCATGGCTGTGGATCTCAGCTGTGGGATGACCCCACTGAGCAGAGGTAGCTGAGGCCATTCCTGAGGCAGACCTTGAAGATTAGGGCTGAAACTTTGGGTTTGACTTCTGTTGAAGGGAAATATCTCAGCATAACACCCAAGTCCTTGCATGATGGGTTGTGGTGACTCCCAGTGAATCCATGGCAATAATATGGGAAATGGTATGAAAGGAGCAGAGCTTTGCTTAACTGAGCAACATAATTCCCCTGCTTTAAATTCAATAAGAAAATCAGGAGTTTATTTAAAATCAAGAAACTGTTTACTGCCTTAAAAATGAGAGAGAGAAAAGGAGAGAAAGAAGTGCAGGAGTAAGAAAGGTTTTAAATAAGAAAAACAGTAAAAAGCAACAACAGAACAAACATTCTAAAAATGGAGAGGGAAAGAAAAATGTTTGATTTTCAAATACTGTCACCAGTTTAGTCTTTTTAAATTAAGGTTTCTTTCAAATTGCTTCATACTCCCAAGATACAGTAGAAAGGAACAGATTTTTTTTTTTTAATAATATCCTTTTTCCTGTTTAACGCTGTTTCCAAATAACGTTTGTGAATCTGGGGGGGGGAGGTGGGTGCCTCATTATAACTGGTTTGAGCTATTTGTTTATCAGTGATTTACCATGGTTTAGTGAGCTCTTCAAGTAGTGGTGTTAGAGCCCTGCCCATTTCATATGTTTTGTCCTCTTCAGAAGACAAGCAGAAAACCCCAAGAAAGCATTTCATGCAAATAGCCAGGGAAGCAACTCATTGTGAAAACAACTATTCTCCCATTATATGATTCTCCAAAAATCTTAACCAAGCTCCAGCAGATGCAAACACAGTGCAGACAGTTGCAGTAATTATGCTAACCAGCAATAAAAGCTTCCATTTATGTGGCCCAGCTACAGCCTCAATGCAATCACCTCCAATCACAAAATGCATCTAGCAGTTGGAAACCCAGAGCATTATTAGATTGCATTGACTGTGCTCCCCACAGCTGAGGGAATGCTCTTTCCCTGCAATACATTTTCCTAACAGTTTCATGACCATTGAGATACACCCTTGAGTCAATTAAAATTATCTCCACTAAACTAGGCTGCAGCTTTTAAAGTGCTGGCTAATAGCTCGTGTGAGCAGCTCCCGTCTAGATTAGTTATGTACGATGGTTTTATAAAACATAATTTATATTCTCAGCATGTCAGGATGGAATTCAGGATAGAATTCTTATTCATTTACCATGATTTCATTTCATTTGCTAAAAAAGCAGTGCATAAAGCCATTTTTTAGCACAATACAGACTATTGTATTAGTCTTGCAAGGAAGAATGAGCAAATATAAAACATGGTGGTTTTTAGTCTGACTTGAAGTGTTGCTGCTTTTAGGGGTAGGGAAGGCTGCACTTGGATAATAAGAGGCAGGTGTCTAGTAAAACACAAAATGATTACTTGCTGCTTGCTATTTCTGCAGATCCTTTTTACCTTTCTACTGTTTGCTTTATAGCTTTTTTTTGTTCATCTTCAGGTTCACTGGAAAGCTGCTGTTAAGCTACTGCTGGACACAAGAAGGGTTACAAAAGTATTTTGGCTGCATGGACTAAGAAAGGGTAGTATTAAGCTTGTAACTGGCAAAACTGATGGGAAATAGGCTACTTCAACAGAGAATGTAGTATTTTCCCAACACATGAAAAAAAAAATCTATTCAAACTCAGGTGTAATCTCCAGTTCATACTTTTTTTCCTTGTTTAAAAAAACAAGTAGAGAAGAAAAAATACTGCTTTAATTTCCTTTTAGAAGTGCTGTACCTGTACTATACAGAGCTGGAAGAAAACTGAATATTTTACATTTGCATTGTGGCAGTTTGTCATTAGAAAGGTCTCAAAAGATTATGAGGTGGAAATTGATGTTCTGAGCTTTTGTTTTATTTAAGTGATGCTGGTAGTTTAATTTGCTAGCAGGGGGCTTTGATATGAACAATTTTCAAAGATAATATATTTTGGATTCTGGAAAAAATTGTGTTCTTGGAGGTAGTGTGGAAAGAAAAGAAAAACTTCTGGAGGGGATGTTTTACATACAGTCTAGAGGGGAGTTTGCTTATTGCCCTTAGATTAGGGGCTGAACAGGACACTTAAGTTGCAGTGTAGTGGTGATGTTAGCTATGGGCTGGGACTGCTCAAAGCATCATATTTTCCATAATGTTTTGGGCATTGACGTGTATATGGTGAAGTGTTTTTTTAGCAAATTATTCATTAGCCATCTGTGGGCCCTGGCACACCACCCTGCTATGATTTGTTAATTTTGAAATTGGTAAATCTGTTCTGTAGTGCAGCCTTGAAAGTGCCCCAGAAAAAAAACACTGTTACAGGAGCAGTGGGAAATTCCCACATCCACAGTTAGGCAATGAAAGATGTGCTGGATCCAGAATGAGATCACTTCCTCACGTTTCATCCTTTACACAGCTTTTGGTGTGTGGGTGAGTCAAACCCAAGACTGGTTTAATGTACGCTGAGTGAAAGATTTAGAAAGGAGGAATGTCACAGTGGGCTCTAGGAGTATTTGGCAGGAGCTTTTCAGTCCTTCAGGCCACAGGTGTCAGGAAGCAGAGTCCTGATGCTCTCTGAAGCTCTGGCCTCTTTCACTTTGCCTCTTCAAGTGCTTAAAAATGCGTTTCCTTTTGAAATTTGTAGGTGTTAAAGCATCAAAGTTTTAAGAAGTTTAAGCGAAGTCCTAGTTTGACAGCATTAAAACTGATAGTTATTGGCATGAAATTAAAACAGCAAATAACTAAAAGCATGAAACAACTAGTAAAATTTAACCTTTTCCCTGACTAGTATTTCAAACAACTCTCCCCAGTTTCTTAGGTTTTGTCCTCAATCAGTTCTTTCATGGACTTGTCTGAACAGATTTGGAAATAAAAATGAAATCTAAAATTACAAGAGTTTAGGTTTGCTGGGGAAAAAAGTCTCATAGTAGGCTGACCTGAGGTGATTTATTATTTAGGCACCAGGCTTTGTTAAAGACAAGTCAGACTCCAATTGTTATTTTGGCAGTTGTGGGAAGAATAATTCATTCTTTTTACCTGGTTTATACCAGTTAAATAGGGTAAACTCTGTTCAGAAACCAGCCTGACCCTGTAAAACTTTTCCACTTATTAAATGAAAATTTGATTCAGTTGATCTCACCACTGTTTTTCCACTTCATTGTCTACAGACTTACTCTCTGTTTTAACTCGTGCATATAAAGGATTCAACAAATCAAGAAATTTTAAAAGTTTTATTCTGCCTATGAACAGTTTGACTTTCCAAACAGAATCAGGTGGAAGACTGAAGTGAAAAGTTCTGTAAATAATGCATTGCATTCAGCTGCTGTCAGATTCTATAAAACTTAAAACCTACTGAATATCAAGCAGGAACTGTGGAAAACAAGGGAAAAGAGTGAAATATCAATAACATTTAAACTCAGAAAAGGTTTCAACTCAATCCTTAAGGAAAACATGGCACATATTGTGCAGGGAAACATCCTTCAAATGAAATATATACCATGTTGACAACGCCCATTTAGTGAGTTCCCATTAAAAAAACCCTCCCACATACAAGGTTTAGTAGATGTCAAAGTGAGAAGCCATGATGAGGAAGCATTTCCAGCTGGTACTTTGTGTCTCACTAACCAATCTTGCCAAGACTGATTATTTTTAACCTCCCTGGTAGTAGAGAGGTGAATTAGGGGTGTGTGTGTGTGAAAGGGGTATGCGATGGATGATTGCTCAGGGAATGGAAAAATAAAAGGCAAAGTATTGAACAATTTGTATTTCTTGATGATTAAATAAGTAAAGTCCTAGAGTGGAGATGAAAGCAAAAACTTAGGGAAGGATACTTTGGAGAGTCTCTGCAGAAAGTTTTTAATTAGCTGAAGAGTTTATACCAAAGTTTGAAATGCTGAGAAGTGAGAAATATCAAGGCTGAGAGAAGAACTTGCTATCTCTTAATGCAATGACCTTTATGGAGGTCAGAAACCTTTCAATATCCTGTTGAGGAGAATGAATGAAAAAAGAAAAACTGAAAAAGGAAATTGAGGAAAGATGTTATTACCAGCAGCTTCCTGGGCGTGGTTGCTCGTGTTTGGATTGGCTGTGTCAGGGAGGGGCGAGGCTTTCATCCACGTATGGCTGAAGCACCATCTTGATGTGGGCTATAAGGGAATGTGCTCCTTGAAAAGATACTAATTAATTTTAAAAACACTGCAGGTGAAAAAACTGTACTGGCTTGCCAAGTCTTTCATTAAAGCAGAGCGTTGGAACTGACATGCTGTGAGAGACAGAAAACAAGGCCTGAAATGATTCACAAGTTGAGGGGGAAGTGCTACTCTGGAAGAGAAAAAAAATGTATCTCCTTAGAATGGAGTACCAAAAAAAGGGAGGATCAGTGATCATACAACTTGCATTCTTGCTTGAGAGCAGATTCAGTGGCTTGGGGTGGCTTTAATAATTGTAGATCAGCATTTACAACCACGGACTCCTGTGTATTTGCAGAAATTCTTCCCCATACTGACAAAGAAAACATTCCTCTTTGCCATTGCATGTTACAAAAATGATGAAATAAACAGGTGATGGAGCACTTGGGAAACACCCCTGAGGGTGTGTATAGCAAACTCAGAAACAAAGCATCTGTATTACAGCTTGGAGTAGAAGCCCTCTTCTGGCACTGAAGAAGAGCAGGAAATTAAAATAGAGAGGAATATGTTAACAAGTGGCTTCATTTTGTTTAGCACTGGGGTCCAGTGTGGCTGCTTTATTTCTTGAAAACCCTAAGGCCTTGCCAGCTGTAAGACTTCTGCTTTTTCCTCATCCTGGCAATGCCCAGCCTGTCCTAGGCAGCTTGCAGGAACAAGCAACCCTGCCTCCTGTTTCAGGGGTTGGCCAACACCAAAGGGAGAGGGTATAAGAGTTCCAGAAGGTCTCTAGAGCTCTGTTCTCACAGTATGGAATTTGGGTGCCTGGTGATGGCCATGGCAATGGGATTTAATAGATATTAAACCATAAATAATTGGAAAAGACAAGAAAAGGATGGCTGGAGATTGAGTAATTGCTTTAAACCTGATCGAGGCCATTACTTTTGTGTCAGATTCAGCCAGTTTGGATCACAACCTCTAAGTTTTAATTAAAATGGGCGCTGCTGCCATTAATTGTATATTTCAGTAACTTTAAATAATGCAGATGATTTTTATTCAGTTGTCCTCTCCTGGCCGTGCCCCACTGAGATCACTGTTAATTAGTTACTACATTACATCTAGCAATGTCTTTATTGCTGTTAATGTTGCTGTCTATATTATCTGGATGGCTCCAAAGTGAGAACACGCTGAGAATTTAATAAGATGACTGGTAGCTGAGAAGCAGATATTAATGTGTTGTAAAACATCTCATATGACACGTTTTCTAATAAGTGACCATGTCACTCAGAAAAGAGAATGATGCTAATCACAGTCAGAGCAAAAAGATAACCAATTCAGCTGCTCAGCACACTTGGTTTTCTTCAGTAGCCTTAACATAAGGAATATTGCACATTACAAAATGTTTGTCACACACACATTTACCTTGCGCAGGATGTGGGTAAGAATTATTAGAAAATTATTTGTGGTTAATTTGGTTTTGATGCTGCTGAATTGCAAAAGGTGTGATAGATGTTTTCTTGTGAGGAAGAAGAGTCTGCTGGCTGGGCTGCTGTTTGAGTTGGTTCCTTGATCAACTTGGCTAGATGCTGCCAGACAGGGCCCTGACCTTCCACTTTCGGAAACAGAGAAATAGCTCAAGGTGTCCTGTCTGACTGCACTGGGGAAAAGTGTGTATGTCCATATTTACACTTTTTTTTTTTTTGTCACTCTAGTACAAGTGTTTAAATGTGCTTCAATCAGTGCAGTTCTTTGTTTTCATAGTGAAACCATCTTTTTCTTTTTTTTGAAAGAAATGTCCCTCTGAAATGGTTCTTAAAATTTTAAAAAAGCCATTTCTTATTAAAAGCAATTTCATACAAGAGTTTTAAATAGGGTCTAAACTTTGTTCAAATCCATCTTTTGCCTGTGTATGATGCCTGCTATTTGTGCAAGCCTCCTTGGAAGTGGGGGTTGGACCAATCCAGCAGTGTCCTCGCTCCAGCGCGGTCCGTGCGGCGGGTGGGCTCATTGTAGATAAAGCTGGACATTCAGAAGCTGGCTTCAGAGGAGCAGTGCCAGTCATTCCACTGATAAAGCTTTCCTTTGAAGCTCCCAGGCTGTGTTTTCCATCCCTGTGTGTTTTCAAAGAGCACTGTGTACGTTAAACAGTGTAAATAAATAAATAAAGCCTTATAAAATCCTCTCTTGATGAGCTGCTGTAGCTGTGAGTGCAGATTAGCCCCAGCTCCCAGCCAGCTATCCCTGGAGCCTTCAGGGCTGTTGGGGTTGTGCACTGCAGGTCTTGCCATTAGGAGTTCATTCCCAATATCCAGACCTAACTTCTTTCCCCTTCATTTAATCTCCTGACTATTCGTTATAGCAATTATCGTTTACTGAGATTGCTGCATGTTTTAATGATATTTTAATCTTGTTGTTACAATGAGAAAGAAGATTTTGCTTCTAGTTTGTGGTGTTGTGTTGAACTGGAGATGAAAGTGAGCTTAAGTATTTTGTGCTTGAGTAACAGTATTAAGAAGTAAATATGTTCCTCCAGGTCTTGTAGATGTACAGGAGGAACTGCAAACTATTTCTGTAGAAGCAGAACATGTATGGGGGTTCTCTGCACATTGTAAAAATGGAACAGTCATGAAAACCATTTTTCTTTTTTTTCCTCAACATAGAAAGCCCTTTCAGTTTATCCACTGTATCCTTTGGTGATCCGCTGCATACAGGGATTAAATTACAAACTGTTTTCGACATTGCCTATGAATTTAAAGTCTGGAAAAGAAAAAAATCCTCCTTTGGGTTATGGTTTTTGATTATATCTTTCTAATTACACACATCCAGTGAGATTACATCACATATTCCGCAGACATGACTGAAGTGCATGGCTCAAGATTTAGGAGATAAACATTAAAGTGCAAACATGTAACTGCAAAGTAATGTAATGTCAGTTAGGAAAATTGGATTGAGGCATCCAGACTAACCTCAAGCAAAGGGGGAAAATGCAATTTCTCCTTTATCTGCTGTATATTAGGGATTGTGTTTTTACAGATGACTGTGGGCATTACATTGCCCACATTGCATTTGTACACAGAATGATCTGGGTTAAAATCATCCTAAGAGTGGGAGTAACAGCAGAGAATTGCTGTGAGATTAAGAAAAAAAAAAATAGCGACTGTGCTTTTCTTATGATTTGTAGCTGATCCCATAATCCTGAATGAGTGCTCTTTTGCTGCCCCACTATTGAACTGTAGGTAAAATATTTCTCCTTTTGGGCAAGAGGAAGTTATTGAGCAAGGCACATTTAGTCTTAGTTTAAACATGATTGCTTCACATTAGCTGTCAGAAGTTTGAGCTACAGCTAAATGCGAGGAAAGAAAAGGAAAGGAAGGCACAGCTTTAAACTTCCCAGGAGCGTGGGCAGGATAAGGCACCACCCATCAGCTCATCAGAGCTATCACACCTTGTTACAAGCAGTGCTCTGACTCCTGCAGAGCAAAATGCAAAGTGGGAAAAGGGATGGCTGCTTCCCAAAGACGAGAGATGTTGCCCAGTCTGTAGCTTTTCCTGGCTGAAGTTTCCAGTTCCTATCATTTCCTATTGTGGAAAGGGAGGTGAAATTTGCCTGGTGTTTCAGCAAATTGGTGCCCCTGCTGGAATATTGCCTCTGCAGCTCCTGCTGAGCTGTTTCAAGCACTTGGAATGTTGTCATTTGTATCAGAAAGGTGGCAGAATGGTGCTTCTGTGCTTGCAAACCTGCTGGAATGTACCACTATATTTCAGACACTGAGAGCAAGCTGTCTTGGTAGTAAAGCCATAAAACATTGCAAATTAGAAAAAAATGCTCAGAACTGAACATTGCCAGAAAGAACACACAGTCTTAAGCAACTACTTTAATTTGAATATTCATTTAATTATGAATGTCAAAGGTGATGAGATTTACTTTAATCATTTTGACCTCATTTTTTTCAAAAATCTGAGTTCCTAAAGTTAAGTATCTAAAACTATATTTAGACATCTCAATGAAAGTGGCCTGATTCTCAAAGGTGCTGAGCAATTACAGGGGATGGGAGATGCCTGATAGCTTTTGTCCTGGATTCTGAGGCTTAAAAACTATTACAAGAGCTTGCTGTTGGCAAGGATCAGATTGCGTGATATTTTAAAAGGCTACAATCATATGGCATTGCATGCTAATGGCAATTTACCCTTTTTCAGTAGAAAAAAGGGAGATGACTATAAGTGTTCAAATTAAACACAAATGTCTCTGAATATTAAAAGCAAAATAAAAACTCAGTTGAAATAAATTATTTTACACCATCCTAGAATATATGCAGCTAGGGCAACATAAAACACCATTTTAAAGAAACTGAAGCAGCAACAAAGAAACAAAAACCCCCAACATATTAGGCTAGATCTAATCTGAAGTATTTTGTTTTAATGGTTGTTATAGAATGTTGAAATTAAAGCATAGATGGGAACACTGACACCACTTTAAGTTTAATGGCATAAGGGCACTACTTAAAACATTTGGTTAATGTGGTAACCCAGCAAATCTCCTTAACTGCAGGGGGTTCTCCTTATTTGGTGAACACTCCATCTTGTGTAAGATGTTTTAAATGACTGTCTCTCCAACTCAGAAGTTACTGCTGGGCATTTTTTTTCATAATGTTGACATTTTTCAATGCTCTCCACATATATCTGATTTATGTCAATTTTATGGCTGCAGTGGATTGCCACAAATTGGGCACAGGGAAAATAGCTTTGACCTCGCAGTACATTCAGAGTCTTGGATCTTTACTTTTAGCCTCTTGTTTTGTTTGGTTTTTGCTTCCCTGGATGAATGTTAAAATTCTGCAGTATAATGGGTCTGTTTTTCAGGTATGCTAAAGATTTGGTTTGGTTTGGTTTGGTTTTTTTTTACTCTCTCATAATATTAACGGGCCATAAATGGAACAGAAACAACTCCCTGAGAGTATATCCTGTGGGAGAAGCTCCCTAGATATTTTGGAGTCCAAACTACAAATGGGGCTTTTTTTTTGAGAAATGCTAATTGTAGTGGATGTGCTCTTGTTGCTCATAGGATTGGGGAAGATGAAGCTTCCAAGGACTGTAAATAATTCAGGTTCAACAGTGCATGCCCAGCTGGGGCCACAGGAAGTTTTGGAGAACATGAGTACATAACTCACATTGTGGTGGACAACACCCATCAATAAAGTTTGGATGAGTATTCCATACCCAGTTTGAGTCATGATCCCTGTCTGTAACTTATATTTAGTTCTAAGTGCACACGTGTGTGCGTGTGTGTGTGTGTGTGTTAATAGATCAGAGCTGTAAGAGTCTTGAAAGCCAGGAGAAATACTGTGCCAGAGGGAAACAGTATAATAAACCAGGCTTTATTATTCATTCTAATGAGTTGTGTTCCTAAGTGAAGTTGAAGTTGTGGTTACCAGTAAAGTTGAACATTACAGACCTTGCTGAAGCTATGAAATAAATGATAAAGTAAATTATTTGGAAGCTTTTAGTTTTCCAGAGTATGGTTTACAGGACTGGTGGAGCATGGATGGTTGACAGGCTTGGAACACGTTGGATGACCCGTTTGGTACAAGGCCCATTTTGGAAACAGCTTACCAGCAGTTCTGTCTTTTTCACTCCAAATGATTGATAGCTAAAGCTGATAGACTGATTCTGAACAGAGAACTTTGCTGACTTGGTGGTGCACCATAGCTGCTGTTCTTGTACCAATTGTTTGTAACTCTGGGTGTAAAACATAACTTAAAAACCAGCACAACTGCTGAGCCACGCTTTGCTTAACAGGGTCGGAATTTCGACCTCCACTCTCTAAAGTGGTGCCCTGCTTGAGGGCAAGGCTTAAGCCAAAGAATAGTAAATCACTTGTGTTGTTTCTGGTTGTTCTCTGGACAACAGTGAGTCATCAAAGGTTCAGCTGAGGTCAACACCCACTGAGAGGTGTGGAGAAACACTCTTTCCCCCCAGTAACTGACTTTGGGGAAGATACATATTTCATTAAAATGTTAAAGGAGATTTTTATTCCAAAAGAGAGCGGAATCCAGCGTGAATGAGGTTGCACAACTGCTGACTGGTATGAGCTCCCTGGCACCTTGGGAAGGGGAGTAGCAGACCTTTGCAGCCTTTTGAAGCCTTTGAAGGATGTTGTTCAGCAGTTTGGCAAGGTTAGTGGTGTATGCTGAACATGCAATGCCACAGCTTAATGTGAGAGGGACTTTTTTTTTTCCCCCCTGTGTCCTGGAGCTTGGTCAGACCAAGAAGAGTTTTGAAGAAATCAATACACACAGCTGGTGGTACTTTTTGGCTGATATGTCCACTCTAAAGTTAAACCAAAAGAGGAAAAACTTATTGCATTGCTTGGAGATTTAAAAGAAAGACAAATTTAAGATGAAAAATAGAAACAACAACAACAGCAAAAAAAAAAAAAAAAAAAAAAAAAAAAAAAAAAAAAAAAAAAAAGGG